>CAJUYG010002305.1:0-13971 GCA_910591675.1 Galerucella calmariensis | reverse complement strand
AATTATTTTTCTGTTTTTTACCTATCCTAGAGACGGTGTTACCTTTTATAATGACATTTTTTTTATCTTGTTCCAGATTTATTCAGATCTGCCGCAGAAGCGGGACCAAGAGATATTCTTAAACTGTACAATATCGATGGGCAGTTATTAAATATTTCCGCTGATCTGCCTGCTAATTCTTCAGTAAGTATTTAGAACTTTAAATTGCTTATAATTTTGATCTGTCAAACTTGGTACGAGAAGCGCCAATATTTTGTTCTTGTTTGGAAAAGAGTGTCAAATTTCTCTTTTTTTATCCAAAAACTCCTATCGTACATTTTTAATTCATTTTGTCGTCGATATTTTTAGGAATGATAATCTGTGCTCTTTCGATTCTGTATAAAAAGTTGGAATTATAACTCTTATACTGAAAATAAATTTAATTAATCAAAAGCATCTACATTTTGCAGAACGCGTTTGAAATTTAGATAATTTGCTTTCAATGACTGAACGACAATTATACTTAATACGCGACAAAATTTCGAAATACAAAAGAATACCCAGTAAAACAGTTAATCCTCAACCTTTGTCGAAAAGATTAATTAATCCGCCATTCCGTTGGAAAATTAAAAGGGAACTGTGTTCCAACGAAAAATGATGACCTCAAAATTTTTACAAAAATTAATATTTTTCGTCTGTCAAGTTATAATTATTATTCAGTATTATTATACAGTGCTATTCAAAAGTCCCCTCCCCCCTCGTATCTTTTGAACGGCTACACTTACAGTAATAAAATTTGGAGGGTGAAAACAAAGTGTTGTAAACTTCTCTACGAATGGTAACAGGTGACGTAATAGTAATAGATGACGTCACAGTGCCACTCTGGTCAATAATTTTAAATAGGACCTTATGGCAAGTGATATCTCGTTTGAAAGGCATTGACATTGGCAACATTGCCATATTAATTTTGTTTGGGCTTAAACTAATTTTGACGGATAAATTAAATAAATACCAAAATTATTGAAACTATTTTTTTAAATTTAATTAATCAAATATCAACAATGGATTCTTATAGCAAGTGTTCGAAATGTGCTCCGTCTACTTCCTGGCAGTAATACATCCTATTAGTAAACTCTTGTCGTACTCGTCCGAATGTGTCTGTGATATTAGTGGGGCCCTTCCCCGGAAAATTTTTTAAATTCAGGTGCTAAATTATACATGTTAAGCCACTCTATAGTAATTTTTGTCAGTGTTATATCTTTATATTTCCTAAAATAAGAACCTATGTGCTTTACTTCACTTTATTTTTTTATACTTTATTCTTAAAACTGTACTCACCTGCTCTTTTTATGAGCAAAATCATCAATCAAAGCTTTAAAATCTAAACTATGTGATACTTGACAATATTGCTATTGAAGAAAGACGGTGTTGTGTCATAGTGTTGCGGAGGTAAGTTTTGATAAGCTTCAATCTTGAAAAACTCCTTTCCGCAGCTGCAACAGTGACAGGAATGGTCAACACAATTCTTAGGGCGATGAATAGATTGGGATATACAGATCACGTAATTTCTTATGGAACCTTCCTGGATTACACAAGTACGACAAGGAAAATATGAGAAAAACAGCTTGAAAGAGAGAGAAAGTATAACTGTACGCGTGTATCGAAGGCGTGTACCTAGGTCTAGGGGATGGCCGAATGTTGATTGTCCTTTACAGAGAGAAAGAGAATTCACTAGTAGGTGGTATTCAGAACGGACAATAAACATTCGGCCATCCCCTAGACCTGGGTACACGCCTCCGATGCGCGCGCACAGTTACACTTTATCTCTCTTTCAAGTTCTGAATACCACCTACTAGTGAATTCTCTTTCCCTCTGTAAAGGACAATCAACATTCGGCCATCCCCTAGACCTAGGTACACGCCTTCGATACGCGCGTACAGTTATACTTTCTCTCTCTTCCAAGCTGTTTTTCTCATATTTTCCTTGTCGTACTTGTGTAATCCAGAAAGGTTCCATAAGAAATTACGCGATCTGTATATCACTCAGGTTGTTAATCGTGATGAACTTAAATGCCCTAAGTATTCCGCTTTGGTTGAGTTGGCCTTTTTCCTTGCTTTTCTTGTCTACTTCCTCCACAATATTTGGAAATAGTTTTAGTTCCTCAAACAATTCCAGTCCGTCTATGTCACATTGGTTCCCGTCGGTAAGAGCAGTTTGAAGGTATTTGCAATGATTTAAAAGTTCTTTGTCTGGCATTGACGACACATTCAATACGTTGTACAAAAACCCAAAAATGTTTTCCTGTTGCTTCAAGGCTTCAAATCGTGACTCACAGCTGACACGTATTGTTCTCTTTCGGCGCTAGTTCATGAGCCTCGTCAGTTGCTTCATAGTCAAACATTTTCTTCTTTCGTCTAATTCTTGGAGACTTAAAAGTCGTTTCTGTAAGTCCAGCTTCTTCTGTCACTTTTCTAGCTGCTACCAATGCAGAGTCAAAACCATTCTCTGTGTACTGATCCAACCAGTTTGAAAATCCCTTTAAATGGTGTATTGCTGCCTCTAAATTCATACTTGGACTTTGCCACATTTTACTGATGGCGTGAATTTGGATTAGAATGTCATACCAAATCACCAATGAAACGATGAACTCAAACGTCGATATTTGATTCTCCAAGGACTGGCATTCGCTGATCAGGGCAAAATCAGCACTTTTCTCTCTTAAACTACACAAAGCATCACATACTTGGTCTAGTTGGAACCTTACTGCTTTCACCGATTCAACCCTACACTCCCGCCTCGTTTCTATTTATTTTTAAGTATAAAATTAAAATAACCTCAGATCCTCAGAATAGGGAAAATATTAGATAAAACCTTCATAGCCTCCCGGGGCCCTGTGCGATCGCACAGCTCGCACATGCCTGGCGCCGCCACTGTCTGGTGAAATTGCATTGCATTCTTCAATAATTCTTCCTTTCAAAACGCCAATGCGATCTGGTGCCGTAGTATAAACCTTGGATTTCAAGTACCCCCATAAAAAAAATCTAATGGTGTCAGATCTGGTGACCGAGGTGGCCATTCTATAGGACCTTGCCGGCCGATCCATCTACCTCGATATTATTCATCCAGGCAACGTCTTACTGCACCATAACAATGTGCAGGAGCACCATCTTGTTGGAATGTTATTTCCAGATGGCCGAATTCATCTGGATTATCTTCCAGAATTTCAAGAATTAACGGCTCAATTGCATTTGGTAACATCTCCAGATAAACTTCACCGCTTAAATTTGAATTTAGGAAGACAGGACCAACTATGTGGTTCCCCAAAATACATAACATTTCAACAAGATGGTGCTCCTGCACATTATTATGGTGCAGTAAGACGTTACCTGAATGAAGAATATCGAAGTAGATGGATCTGCCGGCGAGGTCCTATAGAATGGCCACCTCGTTCACCAGATCTGACACCATTAGATTTTTTTCTATGGGGGTACTTGAAATCCAAGGTTTATACTGCGGCACCAGATAGCATTGGCGTTTTGAAAGAAATAATTATTGAAGAATGCAATGCAATTTCAGCTGACACATTCGAACGAGTACGACAAGAGTTTACTAATAGGATGTATTACTGTTAGGAAGTAGACGGAGCACATTTCGAACACTTGCTATAAGAATCCATTGCTGATATTTGATCAATTAAATTTAAAAAAATAATTTCAATAATTTTGGTATTTATTTAATTTATCCGTCAAAATTAGTTTAAAGCCAAACAAAATTAATATGGCTATGTAGCCAATATATGTCAATGCTTTTCAAACGAGATATCACTTGCCATAAGGTCCTATTTAAAATTATTGGCCAGAGTGGCACTGTGACGTCATCTATTACTATTACGTCACCTGTTACCATTCGTAGAGAAGTTTACGCTTTATTTTCACCTTCCAAATTTTATTAATGTAAGTGTAGCCGATCAAAAGATACGAGGGGGGGAGGGGAATTTTGAATAGCACTGTATACAGGGGCCCGGTCTTTCCAAGTCCGAATAAAGTTGTAAATAATAATATATAATTTTCAAATAAGCACTAGATTCGTCTTTCCAATATTGGATAATTTATATTCGCAGAATATATAGCATTATTCTACAGTTAAGTTATTAGGAGGTATAAGCAAAGATTACGGAATAAAAATAAAAGATATTTCACTTGTTCGAATTTATCGCGTAAAGCACCAATGCCGCTGGTGACTGTCTGGTGACTTGGATGGTACAGTACGTCGCTCCGTCCTTACTTGCATTTGATTTGGCATATTATACGGGACGTCGCCCGTCGAGCGTTGTTATTTCAGAACGGTGTTTATAATGGGTTGTTCGTGTTTTATGTTTACGTTGTTTAGATTTCTTAATTTATTAATTAATTATTGGAATAAGCAGAAAATCATATTAATAATTTCCTCTTCGATAGCAAAGCTTAAACACTAAATATTTTGTGATATTTGTTAATACAAAATAACGGAAAAAAATTGAAATAATTAATTTTTATAATAAGGATATTATATATACAAGTACATTAGGCAAGAAAACACAAAAAATTTATAGACTACTAAGAAAAATGCAAAGCCTAAAGTTGGGCCTGTTTTCATTTTTTTTTATTTCTGCTAATGTTTACAGAAATTACGTGATTGGCCGACGTTTGGAGCGCGGGAGTTGGGAGATATTTTATACTCAACCTTTCGATACCGTCTGAGAGACGGTGTGTTAGTACTTAAGGGTTAAGGGCCAGAGAATTTTGAATATTTCATTTAGTCTCCTGTCCTCCGAAAGTAACAATAATATTATAATAGTGGTTTTAAATGGATAAAAACTGTGAATTGATTCATTTTGAACATTTAATTTAATTTTTTACTTACCTATTCAAATTCATATCCCGAACATTTTTCGAAATAATGAAAATTTAAAAATAAACCTTTGTGTTAAGGAGTCCTATTAATTTAAATACATATTTCTCAAATTACCCCTGTATAGCTCAAAGTAAAATAAGCTTCTCGAACTTCTCTGGTATCTATCGGTCTCGTTATTGACAACAAAAGCGAGTTGTAAACATGATTTATGAGAGCGGCGTCCGATTAAGACAGCGACTTGAATCAAACCGCCCTGGAGTGAAACATCTTATATTTTTATTCTGTTATCTTTGGTATAAGTTCGAAATAAAATTGTTCGGGTTATGAATAACAACCGACTGATGCCAATTAACTACGAATTGAGTTTTTCTCTTTTTAAAGTGTTGGCGATTCTAGCCTGGTTTAAATAAAAACTGTCACATTTATTTTGAAATGGATATTTTTAATGATTTCGAGGAACTCGAAGAACAAGAAATACAAGAAATTGTAGATGTTGTAAACCCAGAACGTCACCCATATACCGTTAGAGAACGTATTGACCACTTTGAAAGATGGGATGATAGAGAAGTCTTGTTTTCCTCAGTACGTATGTACTTTGAAACAACTTCAATTAAACCCCACTAAAACCATCCTGATAGCCTTCACTAAGAAAAGAAAACTCAACCTCAAAACCATAAAACTTGATGGGAACGAGATTGAATGGAGACAAGAAGTCAAGTATCTAGGTTTAACTTTAGACAGTAAACTCCTGTGGAACAAACACGAAAAGGAGATTACATACAAGGCAAAAATGGCTATAATGGTGTGCAGAAATCTGGCAGGAGCAAACTGGGGCTGTAACCCAAAAATCCTAAGCTGGATGTACACTGCCATAGTGAGACCAATCATCACTTATGGAGCCATTGCCTGGTGTAGTAGAACTAGCCTATTGACGACGAGAGAAAACCTCTCCAAAATTCAAAGACTAGCCTGTATATGCATTACAGGAGCAATGAGAACATGGCCAACGGCGGCCATGGAAGTGATTCTCAACCTCACCCCTTTACATATGGTGGTGGAAAGTGTTGCAGAAAGAACAAGATACAGACTAAGTAGAGAGGGAATCATTAAAAAAAACACCTCCTCACTTCTTAGAAATCAGACAACCTGGGACATGCCACAAGACGGTATGATGAAAAAATATAACTTTTCAAAGAAATTCGTTACGGAAATGAGCAACAAGAAGGAATGGGATCCAAATACCATTACCAGACTTGGAAAGAATGCCATTCAATGGTACACAGACGGCTCAAAAGCAATAGAAGGAACTGGGATAGGAGTGTTCGGGCCAGGAACCAAACACTCTGAAAGCTTGGGAAAAACCCCAAGTATCTTTCAAGCGGAAATCCACGCCATAAGAAAGTGCGCCCAGTTCAATATTGATAAAGGATACAGAAGACAAAGGATTATCATAATGTCGGATAGTCAAGCAGCCATTAAGGCACTGAGCTCTTGTGTAATCAGTTCCAAAATGGTGTGGGAATGCCTAGACAAACTCAATGAACTAGGCGAGAACAACATAGTCACCTTACTATGGATTCCAGGACACACTGGAATAGAAGGAAATGAAATAGCAGATAAACTAGCAAAGAGAGGGACTGAAATACCTTTCTGGGGGCCCGAACCCTTTTGCGGAATCAGCTCCAATGTAATATTGGAAGAAATAAGTAATGCCGAGAAAAAGAGAAGATCTGACCATTGGAAAGATCTAGTAGGGCTTATACAATCAAAGACTCTTCTGGGTGACTACAACCTGTTGAGATCAAAAGAATGCATAAGTCAAAGTAAAACTGCGCTGAGAATTTTGACAGGGATCCTAACGGGACATTGTCGCCTGAATGGGCACCTGAAAAAGCTCAAAATAGTGGAGGAAGAAGAATGCAGATTTTGTGGAATGGAAGAAGAAACCTCCATCCACATACTTTCCAACTGCACAGCACTCCAGAATCCTAGAGCACAGCACCTGGGAGATTACTGGATAGAAGAGGAACATTTGCCTAAGTTGAAGCCTGCAGACATCCTAAAATTCCTTCGGGAAATCGGACTAAAGGAACTACTAGTTTCTGAGACTCTCCTCAGAAACTGAGTAGAAGTAAGGGGGCACAATAGACCTTTTAGGTCTCAGTGAATGTCACCCCAAAAATCACACATACATACATACATACATACAACAACTTCAATCAACATCCTCACTTCCAATTCAGTGAAGTTTACTGCAGGCTTCCGTTTATTATTGTTGTTACTATTTTGGTTCATTCTGTAAAATTACTTTTGTTGGTAATACACAATCTCAGCAATTATTCAAATATTTACTAGAAATCCTGATTTCAGTGCTGTCAGGCAGGTGACATCTAACCTAAAATTTATTTTGCAACTTACAACGCGTCCGCGAAACATAGCAATTGTTTATCATTTTCTATTATATACACATTATACATGAAACTATCTTTCTCTACACATACTATGAAGTTAGTTATTTGTTGCTTTCGTTTATTTGGTCTTCAAGCACTACTTGTGCGTGACGCCTCAGTCGTCACGACTTTTGAGCTGTTAGAAGAGCAGTTTTCAATTATAATGTTTTTGATAATAAAATTTTGCATATTTACATATTTTTAGTAAGGTTTAAATTGTATTAAATCGTAATCGACACAATCTTAACCTTTAAATAAACGTCAAACCGGACAAACGTCAAATATTTAATCTCCGTGGCTTGAAGCTCATACTTTTTGGTATGTGCTTGAGGGGCAAGGGGAAGGTAAGACTAGGCGTCACGCCCGGTAATAAACGAGCCAAATTCAGTCACTACGAGCTGCTACCAGCAGCCAAAAGTGAATAATCGAAAACGCTTATTGTAATTTCATTGCAGACAACGTTGAAATAATTATTTTTGTTCAATGGTTAAAGTCAGTTTGAAAGACATTCATTTGGTGAATAACACTTCCTAATAAATTTATTTTCCAGTGAGCTATTGGCCATTTTATTCGTACTTGGAAAGACCGGGTCAGAGAATAATAATTGTTCGCAGTCAGCGTTGGGCGTGTGTTCAGTTCCAGCTACCAATCTTATATGAAAGCAGCGTTGCCAGTTCAGAATGTTCGGTACTTTCTAAGGAATAAATAACTTGTTTTGCATTTGACTTTTTACACGGGATAACGCCGTATTTATTGGGAGAAATTCGAGATTGGTAATATTATTGACTTTTGAAAAATAAGTGAGATCAACACAAATAAGAATAAAATAATATACTTAGTTTAAGATAAAACTTGGACAAATTACAATCTGCAATAAATAAAATCTATACATTGCTTTCGATTTAACAAGTATTATTGGTATCTTACATTGTTGCCGACAAAAATGGGGAATAATTTTTACAGATAAGTACATTCGACAACAGCGGTTAAAATAGGGGGACGCTGAACACACGCCCAACGCTAACTGCGTACAATCATTCTCCTCTCTCTTTCAAGTAGTTTTTCTCATATTTTCCTTGTCGCACTTTTGTGGATCGTATTTCGCGAATAGATTTTTCGCAATTTGTATATTATTATTATTCAGCGAGCTACTTCTTTTAATCAGATACCCGATAGATAATAAATTGTTTGATTTTTTCCAGGAAAGTCGGTATTCTTTACAAGTAGTCGCTGCCAACGGCTTAGCGATGCTTCAAGAGTCTACCGGAGCTGATCTCAAATCCCTCGAAGCGCGAGTAGCTGCCATCGAAAGACAACTTCGATGGGAACTACCACTTCCGTCTACAATCGAAGAACTACAAAAGGAGGTCGATGCTTTTAAAGAAAAACTGGAAACTACAGAAAGTCTGAGCTGGCTCGGTAAGAAGTATTTTTCTTTTCAACAACTAGGTATCAAATCGGATCAGATTAATTTTATTCTACCACTAAACGGCTTTTTGGTATACCACAGATGTCGATAAGTAGATGTCTAAGAGGTTGGTTTGTATAATTCTACTTGGGAACATTAAATAAACTTAGTTTTGCGAGTTGTTAATGACAGAATGTAAAAGAGAAAGTTTCCAGAAGTATATTTTTAACTCAATCAAGCGAAAATATCCCAATTTACTCGTGTCCTGTAAATTCCAAAATGTGATATATAAGAGATAATCCCCTTGTTTTTCTACTAGGCGATAAAGTAATTCATGAAATATCTCTTTAATCTGAAAACTTCACTTCCGAAATTCGATTAACTTAACAGCTACTAAACACGTATTCCATTTGCCAGGTTTTAGAGATTCAAGTTCTGGCATTCGTTCCACGTTCCTCTGTCAAATTATCTCTCCCTCTCTCATGAGTTTACAGACACTTAGCCACAGCTTCTCTTATGTTACGTCACGTTTCTCTAATGATCTGGTATGTACCAATCAAACTTAAGAGCTGCTCCCGTTATCTCTTAGTCGTGCAAACTGGAACGAGAACCATCTTGCGTCATTTATACTAATAAAAGCTGCTGTTGGAGAAATAACAGTGCCATTTGGATCACCTCTCTCACTTTCCCATTTAAAAACTTACTTAAGCATTTGTTAGTTTGCTTGTAGATGAGTTTTTAGCTAAATATCTTCTTTTAGCTTCCTCTCGGATTCTGTAGTGCTATGTAGTTGTATTTTTATTCGATAGAGGAAGGAAGATAGTTTTATGCGAGTGCGAGCCGGAGGTGAGCGTGAGGAGCAACGAGCATCACGAATTTTCATTCTAACCGAGTAGCATACTATACTCTCTCCACTGAAAGATGCTATTGATCCTACTTCGACCGATATCATTGAAAAGGACCAACAGTATAGTGAAGGTCATTATACATTGATTGTTTGTCAGAATATAGACCAACAATTTCCACGATACACTGGAATGGGAGAAGAGGTAGTATTGAGCGGACTCCACGGTTACCAGATTTGTCGTCCCCTGACTTTTTTGTGGAAATACCTCAAAAGTGAAGTCTACAAAGCAGGGAAACTGAGATTCTTCAGAATGTGCGAGAAGGTTTCAAACAAAACCTTAATTATTTTATGGACGCGGGTGGTTATCAATTTGAATATATTCAATGAAATTTAATGTAACATAATTTGAACTGTATATCGTGAAATTAATAGAGCAATTTCTTTTTCAACATAATATTTTTTAATTCAGTTGAACCTGTTAGATTTCAAAAACAAGGGATATTATACGGCCAAGTTATGTGCATGCCGAATACATATAATTTTGAACCCTAAGGGTCTTCGTCATTAATAAAACGTATATTCTGAGTAAACAAACGAACTTGTTTAATTTTCCTAATGTATTCCGAAATCACGAGAAAACAATGAAGTTTATGTTATTTTTCGGTAAAACAAAAGCAAATTTTGATTCGGTAAAGTTTCAAAGGTTTTTTGGTTAAGCTCTGTATCTCGAAAACTAGTAAGTAATTTTTTAGTGTTCTCCACCTTTTAATATTGATTTCCACTAACTTTCCATTTGCCGCTAAAACTAGGCCAATTTGTTTTCTGCGTCTGAGTGGTAATTGAATCATCTCTTTTTTCGCTTATTCCACAAATTGTCTTGTTTTCACTTCTTTCACATATTTTTCATTTGGGGTATCATCAAGTTACATAACCAACAAGACAGACTGATGGCAATCGTTCGTCTTTCAGAAAAGATAAATTGAAAATATAGAAAGATACTTTTCCATATATATTTTGTTACATAAAAAATAATTCTTTTCTGATGGAATATGTTTGACAGATAGATCAAGGGTATAATTATGTAGTACTCTAATCATTTCAAATACAATCTTTTATTTTTCAAACGTTTTGGTATTTTTCAGTAAATGTGTCAACATCGCTCAAATTGAATATTTGTTTTGTTTTTAATAGTATATTACGTAACGTGTGTGGTAAGAAGCATTTTACGTACGAATGGAAAAGTTACGCACGATGCCGTAAAAGTACGTAAAATGTTTTACAACACGAGTTACGTACTATACTTTACCTACGACCTACTTGTACTTGTATTTATAAGAAGCATAAGAAATAACAGTTACATAATTAGAGATGCTTGGTAAACTTCATCTCTATTACTTTAATACCAATGAAAGAAGCACATTGAAGAACTAACGTTTAATCATCATTAATATATTGTTGATAATCAAAAGTCCATTTTTCAATTATAATCAATACATATTTTTAGCTCTTTGGGCTTTTCATAGTTAAACGTGACCATATCGAATGTTTTCAAATAGATTTTGAATAAAATGACGACGTCTATTGACAGTTGCTAAGATGTTGCTAGGGAAGCCGTGCGATTTACTTTACAGCTGTGCGTTTTTTTACAGTGCGTAATAGACATCATTACATTGATACCGACTGTGTGTTATTGACTGATTACAGGGGGGTCGTAGGTTAACCAAATATTAAATGCATCTTATCACTTAACGATTATTCAGATAACTTTAGAAAATGATGATTCGCTGTGAAGTGTGCGAAAGAAGATGCGAAAAATCCATATCATTTGTGAAACATGTGCAAAATTGAATCACAATTATTACGATTATTATAGTATGGCAAGTTTATCCGAAACTACGGGGAATCGGTAAGAGGCGAGGCATATATGTCATAAACGTACAAATGGCGTACGGTACCTATTTCACCAAATAAAATTGAAAATACAAAGGTAACTGACAATACCAACGCCACTGGATAAATCAATATCAGTCACTTGACGAAGTGAGGGGGAAGAACACACGCACGCGCTTGCCAATAAGAAGTCAGCTTTCGATAAAAATCACCAATTATATAATTCGGTGAGTGCGGTAATTATGATTTTCGTACAACGCTGCCAGATCTTGAAGAACCCCGTAACAAATTTGTGAAAGTGCTCATCTTTTAATATTCATACATTGAAAAAATAATGTTAAACGAAAAAAGGAAACAAGCACATTAAAGAATTAACGTTTAATCATATTGTTGATATTGTTAATAATAAAAAGTCCCTTTCATAATTATTATCACTACATATTTAGAACTTTAGCTTTTCCATAGTTAAACGTGGCAATATCGAATGTTTCCGACTGCATTCCTTTCACGGCTTCAGATAAACTTGCCAAAGTATACCTTTTAACATTTTAAAACTAATTATTTCATTAATTGGAATTTTAATGTTGTATTTATAATACAATTTACACCAGCTCTTGCTTCCTTATTTGAATTAATCCACCCACTTAGCTAAAAATTAAATTTTATTTGTTACTTTTAATTATCGCTCACGCTTTAATACCGAAATACATTATCATGTTCATAGTATCGCAAAATTATCTCTGCTTTCTCTTTTATGAGCCAGTCTGGTGTGGAGTTTTACACAATTATTATGTAACGAAAATCGGATTAAGTGTCATCAGCCTTATTTAGATCAATATATGTACCTACTAGGCAAGAAAAAACTTTGTTCCACGCTATTTTCAACAGTTTGAAATATATTAAGTGCTACAATATCAAATTCTTTAAATCCAATACTAGTTTGTTCATTTTTGTAATTATGGGACAATCTATATATGTTAATTGAGTGGAGAGGAAAGATCCATCGAAAACTTAAAAACACCCTCTTTGTCTATTGGATCATACTTAAAGGTACCCATGTCCCAAAATCAGCCTTGGACACCTACTTACATGTAAGCAAATTTTCTCTATGGTCAAATCCGTGGTTTATTTCCAACGAGAGGAAATTTCGCCATGAGAAAGATCCATGAAAAATTTAAAGACGCCCTCTTTGTCTATTGGACCATATTTAAAGGTATAGTCGACCTAATTCTTTTAATGCAGCTACCTAATCGTATATCCCCTTCAAGTTATGTTGCGGAGCTAAACTCTGAAATGTATTAATATTATTTTTGTCTACTTACCAAACATAATTCTATATTTTTCATTCCATATAATTGATAAAAGGGCTTCCGGTTTAAACGGGATACCAGACGTGAACTGAACCCTTTTTGTATCCCATTCGATTTTTTATGGAAAACGAACACTACGCACTTTTTTGATGTTACAATACCGGCTAAAGTGTAAACAATCGGCTGTAAAATAACCCTTCCCAAATATAGTTATAGTTCAGTCAAAGAAGAAAAAAATAATATATTATTTGAAATGAGACTAGATATAAGGTAGTGTTAATTGTCTGGTATTATCTTTAAGATGTTTTTTAATATTAAAAGGATAATATTGTTTAAAGTTTGCTACACAAATTACGTATCTTAAATAGTATATTAAGTATCAAGAACGGTAACGATCATATTGAAATATTCGAATTTCGAATAAAATAATTAAAATTTTTTCGAAATGAACGAAATGTCAAAAGTGACATTTATACTTCTCGATCAGTTTAAAATATAATTTGCATTTTGGTGAAATTGTTTTCATGCTATTTATTACTTTTTATATTGTTGTGTTCGACTCTGTTCATTGAAAAATATCAATCTTCTTATTTTTTTTTGTTTCTTTTGTGTAATGAATGAAGTAATATATTATTTAGGACCACTTAATGTATGTAGGGCTAGGACGTGGTTTACTTACCGACGTCTGAACGGTAAGTAAATCACTTACCGACGTGTTAGACTTAGAAACCAGTAAACACAACCTACTAACCTGACAACCGATGCTGTGAATAAACAAAAAAGATGGATCGCGCAAAAAAGTATGATAGCGCTCCATAATTGCGGGTTAAAAATAATCGTTAGACAGTCAATACATTTATTTGATAATTAAAAATTATCTTCTGTATGTTCCTTGTGGTATATTATTCATTCTTTTTTTAATTTCTTGGGAAATTAAACCACAATATTTTTAAATTCTTCATTTCAACGTTTCGGTAGCGTTCCAGCTACCGTTGTCAAGAAAAAATAAGTAGAAATTAATTTTTATTCCTCACTGACACAACAGAAAAAATTTGACAACTAGACAATCAAAAATTATTTTGAAGTTTAAGACTGAAAAATTTTTTTATCAAATTTTTATTAAGGTCCATTCATAGTAGATCATATATGTGGCAAAATGTGAAATGAAATATTTCATTTTATGACATTCCAACG
>CAJUYG010002304.1:45716-58553 GCA_910591675.1 Galerucella calmariensis | reverse complement strand
TGATAAATCGAGAATTTATGGCATAACATCATCGGCATTACTACTTGGAAACTATTCAACAAATCGTCATTACGTAACGAGGATTAATAACATTTGCTCTAGTCAAGTGAAAAGTTGTTTCGGTGTACCGCAAGGTAGTGTGTTAGGGCCATTACTATTCATTATATATGTTAACACATTGCGTGTTCCGTCTGGCCTATATACCAGACAGCAGTGTTTCTTGAGGGGCCACGTCTTGCATATATGCCAGACGGACAATTGCCACTATCAGACCGCGTCTTGCAAATATGCTAGACACTACACGCTTTTTCTTAAGGGATATTATTCGGTGGCTTCCCAGGAACCAATAGGTATACTTGGTTTTAGCAGATTCGAATATTTGCTATTTTCTCCGATGATTTCAATAAAACATCATAATTTAGGGTGTATCATTCAAAAATATTTATTTTTGAGTTACAAAATAAGAAACAAAATGTCAAATATTTATAATATGAAACAAAGAAAAATGTCATATGTATTATATGCCAGACGTGGACCCCTACGTTAAAATTTGCCAAATATTAACGTCGGGGGCCATGTCTGGCATATATGACAGACACAATAAAAATGGCGGAAAGGAGGAAAATAATATGATTTAAGAACCTAAAAAAATAAGTATTTATCAATTCTTTTTTTTTTGATATTTCCTGGGAAATTAAACCATAATATTTTTAAATTCTTTATTTCAACGTTTCGGTAGCGTTCCAGCTACCGTTGTCAAGAAAAAATAAGTATAAATTAATTTTTATCCCTAACTGACACAACAGAAAAAATTTGACAACTAGACAATCAAAAATTATTTTGAAGACTGCAAAATTTTGTTATCAAATTTTTATTAAGGTCCATTCGTAGTAGATCATATCTGTGGCAAAATGTGAAATGAAATATTTCATTTTATGACGTTCCAACGATATGATAGTCTACTAGAAATGGATCCAGTGAATTTAAAAATATTGTGGTTTAATTTCCCAAGAAATTAAAAAAAGAATGAATAATATACCACAAGGAACATACAGAAGATAAAGTATTTATCAAATTTCAACAAAAATCACTCAAAATCGCATGTTGGCCCATTGGCAAATTTCCCAAATACTCGCGTGGCACGCAATGTGTTAATGATCTATGTCATGTTTTCAAAAAGTCATGGAGACTAGACATAAGGAGCACAAAATCTGTGTTATGAAAAGTGTCCTCGAAATGCGTTAAATTGTGATGGTGCTCGTGTAGCAAATTGGTCTGAAATATTTAGTTGGAATGTCATGGAAAATTATTTGAGGTTATGTAAATGGAGATGGTTTGTTTATTTTAACTAGGTTACATTTCATGCTTCGTTTTAGCAAATTTCAAGGAAAAAATAAGTATCTCGCGTAGCTAAGGCTATGTTTGGTTAAAGGTAAGTTTGTTCAATATATTTATATAACTGTGTTGCAAAATAGTAATCAAAACAGTAAAAAATATTCCACATATTATTTCTACACATTATGCACAAATATACTATTCGGTGATATTTTTTATCATTTTAGTCTAGCTTGACAATTTTTCACAACACTCGTTTTGTTAATTTAGAATCAACTTTTATAACACTAATATAGAAGGAGATTTTGTTAGGTCAACTTGGTCGGCATACTTCACTCTGTCCTCAGACCAATTCGCTACTCTCGCGCCATCTACTATTCAATGGTTTTCGCGGACACTTTTTCGACATTGTTCCTATACAAGTTTGTGCTCCTTATATCTAGTCTCCATGTAAAAAGTGTTTTGTAAATTTATTTGCCGAGAATACTCTCATATCCGTTGCTAGCAGTGATAATGACCAAATTACAACTGTATTAAATAATGAGCTGCAGCTTTTGTACGATTGGTTATGTGCTTCTAAATTGAAACTAAATGTTAATAAAACCAAATATATGGTTATTGGTTCTAAAAACAATTGTTCTAGATTTATTGCACAAAATCATAAGATCGTGTTAAATAATATTCAGATCGAAAGAGTAAAGACAATGAAATATTTAGGTGTCATTATTGACCCTCAGTTGACTTTTGACATGTATGCGGACTATTTATGTAAAAAGTTAGGCAAAAAAATTGGATTTTTTGGGAGAATTGCAATGGTCAAAAAGATTAGTATACAATCTTACAATTCTTCCTCATTTCAATTACTGCACATCATTGTTACTCTCATGCTCCAAAGAACAACTAACTCGTCTGCAGATATTGCAAAACAAATGTATGAGAATATTACTTAAATGTGGTAGCCGCGTTTCTATTGAAAATATGTTTAGACAATTGAATTGGTTGTCAGTCCAACAAAATGTTGAAAAAGCTAACCTGGTGTTGATTTACAAGATAATTAAAAAAAAATTACCTCAGAACCTAACTGATCTACTAGTATCTAGTGACCGATTATTACGTACAAACCTTTACAAACATATAATGTAGAATTTACAAGTAAATCATTTCTCATGAAATCACTGTTCTCTGATTGGCTTCGACTTTACAATTCGCTACCAACTGATATTAAAAACAGTAAAAGTGTGTACATATTCAATAAAAATGTGAGTTCATTCCTTAGAGATGGGACATTTTAGTTTTGAGTTATTTTTTTTTGTATATTGTATATAAATAGAATTAGTTGTTTGTAATTAGCTTGGAGCTAAATAAAGATTACTTACTTACTTACTTACCTTATAAAGTCTGCAAACGATATGCTGGAGACCTTAAAAATTGATTGAGGGGAAAGAAAAAAGCCTCACGATATGCGATTCCAATGGTAAAGAGCGAGCACAATTTTTTAAACCCTTAAAAAAACTAACACGACGAATAGTACATGAATGCAGTCTATAAATAACCCCTGAAAGGCTTAAATACTTTCGACTCTACAATTGCAGGAAAGTCGGCGGGCGCTCATTTACATATTGGAACGAAGTTCCTTATCGCGCGTTGTGAAAGGAAGCTAGACGGATAAAATTCTTACGAAAAGTTTTGTCACGACACTTTTTGATATAGGAAGCTATTGTAAGCTGTGCGCATCGCCTGTTTCTCGCTAGGAACAGTAGGTATTTTGCTAGCTTATATGCTTATTATTTATGATACATTTTAGCAAACTCTAATATGACCTGCTCCATCAAAATAAGTTTTTCTTGTTCTTTTCAACATTGGTGATTTAATTTCCACTACACATTAATCATAAATAGCATTTGGAGATGCTCCTTTAATTGGGCAGTCTGCAGTTAAAAAACTTGCAATAGCGTTATCTCCGTAACTTTGTCCACTAGACCAGGAATAAAATAAAACATCTGGAATCACCCTGTATATCATTTGAAAGAGCATGTATTTATGAAAATATTGACATTTTTAATCATTCTGGCCGGAAAACAGCCAAAAACGATGTGTCACATAGTATAAAATAACAATTTAATAAACTCGTGTTTGATAGTCATTTGCGATGGAATCATCATATTGATAACTTGATAAAAACATTGAGAACTTTTCTACATAAATTTGAATATATGGCTAAAGTTATGGAATTACAACATCTAAAGATGTTATACTCCTCATTAATACACTCAAGACTTACATACGGATTATTAGGATGGGGAGGAGCAGCAAATATGTGGTTAGATAAAGTAGAGATCATACAAAAATATTTTTTGAAAATAATGATAGGAAAAAATCGTCTTTATTCATCTGATCTTGTATATAAAGATTCCAAAATTCTTGACATGAGGCAGAATTTTTTTCTAAAAATAGCTACATTTTTTTACAAGAATAATACTTTTATAAATATATCCCATAATTACTTAACCAGAGCTAAAACTCAGAATAGAGTAGAAGAATCCACAGCACGTAAAGCGGTAGGTCAGAGATGCTACATGTTTCTAGGTCCTAGAATCTATAATTTACTTCCAGTAAAAATAAAACTATCGAAATCACTTGAACAATTTAAAAGTAGGATTATTAAATATATTTTAGAATCTGGAAGAGAAAAGTGTAAATTCGACTTTAAATAAAAATTAAAAATTCAATATAAAAAAAATTATAATCATAAATATATTTCATAAAAACACATATTTGTTTTTTTTTTTTAAGTAGGTACCTATATATAAGATTTTGTATTGTTTTATTATTGTAATATTGTATTGTATATAATATTGTAATATTGTATTGTATATCATTTTGATGTATTGTATTTTATTATTGTAATATTGTGTTTTGTAATTGTAATTGTAATTTCAAGATTATTTATTTGAGTGAACAAATTTTAAATAATGTTATACTTATGTACTACTACACTTAATGACCACGGACAGCCTTTGGCTTTGTGGTGTCCAGTGTTTGTTTGTATTGAAGAATAGAGAATTGGAATTTCTTATAATTTATTATGTAAATGTAATATTACAAATAAACATATTATTATTATAATATTATAGATTTGATGAGTCTGCTTTTTTAAAATTAGGTCCACGCATTTTATTTTATCCACACAAAATTTTGCGAGTAATTCAAAATAAATAAATTCTACGCGAGGCACGTTACAGTCAGAAGCGTAATGTTTGTGCACATTAACTTTCATATTCGGTGACGTCACAGTCATAGTCTCCGCCCCGCTACGGTATGCTTGTTTAATTGGTTGTATTAGAAGAACGACATATTCTATCGACATGAAAATTTCAGAATCATATTTTTATCCTCAGTACTTTGTTTTACGACAGTTAAAAATGATTTAAAAATTTCAGTAAACGAGCCCATTTCAGCATCTAACTGAATAATTCTATATTACTCTTATTGAGTTAATTTTCGTTATAAATTAATTCCCATATTGCAATATTTTTTTCAGTTTACCTTTGATGTGATGAAAAAATGACACATTAGCATACCATAAGTGTTACGTTCCATTTCTAAGAGGTTTTGAACTATAAACTAATCGAGTCTTTTGTTTGCAAATATGGTGTAAATATCAAGAAAAAATCGTGGACGATCATTATGTCTGAATTCTCCATATAAATGCCTTCATAATGAAGTGTCGCACATAGTATATTTCCTGTTTAAAAATAAGGAGATGTTGAATGGAAGAAGGTGGTTGACAAATGACATATTATGCCTGTATCGTGAAAATGTGTCACCCTTAAAACAAAAATCGACCGTGTTTCCCAATTTCCCTGAAATCTAAGGAAAACTGCCAAATACCGGGATGGACTGTTTTCTGTTGTCAACTTTGTATAATGTTGTTTTCCATAGAAAATGTTTTTTTTTCGATTATCTGTTATAGTATATCAAGTATTAAGAACGGTACGGATTGTTTACCGGTCGACAGCAATGTTTGGAGGCTGAGCCTAGCGAATCCTCCAATTTTGCTGGAGACTGGTATTACCTTTAACGTTCGAGATGCTTATACCATTTTTTGCGCGATCATATTGAAATATGTAAATTTCGAAGAGAATAATTTAAATTTCTTCGGAATGAACGAAATGTCAAAAGTGACATTCATATTTCTCGATCAGATTGAAATATGATTTGCATTTAGGTGAAATTGTTTTTATGCTATTTATTACTTTTTATATATTTTTCTGTTCGGTTCTGTTCATTGAAAAAATATAAATAAACTTTGTTTCTTCTGTGTAATGAATGAAGTGATATATTATTTAAGATCACTTAAATGTATGTAGGGCTAAGACGCCGGTAAGTAGTTTACTTACCGACGTCTAAACGGTAAGTAAATCACTTCTTACCGACGTGCTAGACTTAGAAACCAGTAAACACAATCTACCGTTCTGACAACCGATGTTGTGAATAAACAAAAAAGATCGATCGCGCGAAAAACATATAACATCCTTTTTCTCAAACTGGTCCAAATAATTTCAGTCAATACTTCACTTCACTCTCACTTCGGGTTAAGGAGTTAGCCTTTAAATTCGCTGAACCTTCAATTTCTCGAGTACAATAGATTTGGCCAACAAAACAGCCGATAATTCGTAACGTAATCAACAACAGCTTTCCCCTCAGCATTATTATTGTCTTAATGAAATATGAGGGAAAAGTATGTGGAATAAACAGAAAAAAAACAATTTCAAGTTTTCTTTAAACGTTGTATTTTTCCACCCTTCGACCTTTTATTTACACCAGTTAGTAACCAGTTGGCCCACAATAGGAGCGAATTGAAGTAATCAGCTCCTGTGAACATGTAACATGTAACAATGCACCGTAATGTGAGATGTTTATGATGCTGCTGGTAGAAGGGAACAATGATGTATCGGTTAATCTTCAATTAATTTTGTATAACATAATAATACACAGTACCTACATCCGAGAAGCAACGGAAAAAACCGCTTTTTGGTCTGATGGCATACTGAATGTGTCAATATAACACATGATTGCAGCTGAAAGTAACGAGGAATAATTAAGGTAGTTTACAAGTTACAAGTATACAAGCTTGTATCAAAGTGAGTCATAATTTTCATGCAAGACTGTACCCGTGGAGGCGTTAACCATATAGCTTTCATAATGCATACACCAATCTTCCACTTACTTTTAAAAAGTTCTCGCCTGGCAAATTCACTTATGTCGCACACCTACATCTAAAAAGTTTTCGACTTTCTAAGGATGGAACACAAAAGATCACAAAGGAATCGGGAAGAGTGAAAAACCACCACCACCTCTAGAAACTCTCCCTTCCTCCTAGAAAGTGATTAAGTAGACGAAAGTGGTCAGCGTGTACACAACAACAGATGTAGCTGGGTATTCCGTATAGTCTTCCCACGAGCCACTGATGTAGACTGGAACCATTAATGGTAGGTAATACGACTATTAAGTTCAATATTACCCTTTTGTATAAAAAATCCTATATGAAGCGGGATCTTATCACTAGTGATACCACTAGAGGTCAAATTATTTCCGGAAATTTTCGAATTTAATTTGTCCTCGTGTGGTATTCGGTAAGAAAATTCCACTCCAAATGTGTTTAATTCCAACAACATCAATTTTCGTCTCCATCAACCTGCCATAGTATATAATAATTGCATTTTTAATATAAACATTAATCATAATGGTTCAAAGAATTTAGAAATCATCTAAGCTTGTAGTTGAAATTCAAAATTATCATATATGTGAGCAATTTAAAATTAGATTGTCAAAAAAATATTTTGTCATTATAAACGTCAAACAAATTTCCAGTATAATTCGCTGTTGGGTACCCAGGAGGAAAAAATTTCCACTAAAATTCATCCATGGTGATTTGTTAGAAATACACGTTCTGATTGATTAAAAATCACATGACTGGAGATTTCGCAATAAGATGCCGCTTACTTTATCGATAAGATCCCGCTAGCTATCGAAAATTTTCCTGTAGGTCCGTAACTTTAGTAACGAGTGTTAAAATTGCGCATTTGTCATTATGACATTTTGAAATTCGTTGAAGTGTCGCGATTTGGACAATATTCTTTGAGTTTTATCACAGAATACACCATCCCAAGAAGAAGCGATGCTTGTGCTATTTTACAATTCAGTTTCTGAGTGCGCATGTCTGACAGTTGCCGTTTTAAGCCAGCCCCTTATCTGTCAATGACATGTGATTTTATTGTTTACCAAAGAATTTTCTTTGTTGTAAGCTTTTTGATTATTTACATGTTTTTTTGTGTTCTGATCGATAAAATTTGTTCACAAAATTACATTTATTAGTAATGGCGCCAAAAACTTGTGCAATTCGTGGCTGTCATTCAAGTAATGGATGATAATAATTGAAAAACACAACAAAATTTTAGATATCTATGGAGAAAAGTTTACTGTCGCTTCTTTTTTATAACTTCGTTGTCACAGATATCAGTACATTTTCTCTTGGTGTAAAATTTGATTCAGAATCTGGTGAAGTAAAACTTTCAAATATACAAATAATAAAGATTTTATATTCAAGCACCATACTTATTGTAATTTTTTATCATCATTTACTGGAATTCTTTCTATTGTAAACTAATATTATAAATATATAATCTATTATTATTGTATTGGTTTTCAGACTCACCCTATCCTACCTACATAAATACGTAATTACACATATAATTTCGATAACAATAAAGAGAATAAGAATTATTTGGTTAAACAATAGTTCATTATTTTTAATAATGGATAGTACCTACTTCAAAAACAGAAGCTAAAACTCATATTTATATATTTTTCACAATATTTGTTGAGCTGTTAAATTAACTTCAACAATTAATGAATTGAGTGTAACAATTAAAACTTTGTCGAAACAAGTCATAAAAATAAACAATTATTATTTGAGGTTCTTTGGTTTCACTTTTTTGCGTGTAGTAAGAATTTAATTCACATTTTTCGAACAATTTTCTCAGTGTAACTTAATCCGTTATCTGTCAACGTCAGTTTGAAGGTCACGAAATTTTGCTCCCCAAACATCAAAGGATTTACGCCGGCTTTCGTTTCTTGTTAAGCTGATGTATTATGTGGTTTTATTCAAGAAAATGTGACAGAAAGTAAACCCAAAAATACAATACTACTACTACTCGAGAAATATTCTACCGAATTACACTCCTGATAATTTTTTATTCAAGCATGTTGTCAGTAAAAATTGCATTCGGTTATTTTCATATTTTGTTAAAAATATGAAAGTAAACCATGCAGTTATAAGACAATATGCTTTTATAAAAAACTTTTGGTAACTTCGATGCACTTGTGTAATTATTTCCGATAATTTTTCACTAAATATAGTAACCAATCAAATCACTTGATTTTAATTCACGTGTCAAATTTCATCTAATCACCTCTGGATTACAGCGATAATACCCTACATGTGGTGTTTTCAGCTTGGTGTTATTTTTATTAAAAATAATTGAACGTCAAACTGACAACTGGTTTTAACATGTCGCGAAAATTTGGTATTGCATCTAACGATTCCATTAATTTAATAATTGTACTTTCCACAACTGTAGTTTTAAATAAAAATTAATAATATTTGTTTGATTAAAACTAATAAATTTTGTATTGACAATTCATGTATAAAAAATCGCATATGCCACAGTGCAATTGTCACTTTGACAGCGGCAAAAGTTAACTCTAACTATCACAGCGACAAATACACTAGTGGTTTTTACACTTATTCATTTGTTCATCAATATTACTGTTCCTAGTATGAATTTCAATAACTGCGTTTTTAATAATTGTACATTAAAATAAAAATGTGTTTATTTTTAATATTTCATGAATAAAGTTTGCATTGATATGTTTCCAAATTTCTCATTCATTAAATTGTCCTGCCGAATTACACTCGAGGTTTGTATTGATATTGGGTAAATTTGTGTTGTTCAAGTTCTAAACTGTTTCCTTTATCAATTTGACACGAATAACTGTCAACCTAAAAACACTCCACCTTCGGTGTCGTGTTTTTAATAGTTGACAGTTATTCTCTTCAAATTACTAGGAAACAGTTTCTCATTAAACAACTCAAATTAACCTGATAAAATAAAAACCACTTGTGCAATTATAAGTGAAAATTATTAAACGTCAGATTGACAATCAATTTTTGATTCATACTAAGTAAAAAATTATCTTATTGAGTAATCGGGTCTTGATAATTACCCAAAATTTTTTCATAAAGAATCCTTCAAGCATGTTGCTCAAAGATAATAGCCCTCGGCCTGCGGCCTTGGGCTATTATCAAGCAACACGCTTTCAGCATTCTCTATGACAAAATTATCTCGGTATTATCAAGACCCTAGGGGTATCACTACTGGAAATATGATCTCTACTCTATAATAAATAATAATTTATCCAATATTCAATCCATTCCTCGGAATTCCAGGGTACTAGTCAACCTCTTTCTTATTTATCGCTAGCAGCAATGCTTCCTTTGACAAATCCCGATTTTTTCCATTTGTTGCCAGTACCGCTATAATTATTTATCATGTCCACACAAATGGTTGGCCTCTGGAATTTTGTTTGTACAATGCGCTTACTATTTTTAAAAATATCAAGGAATAAATAGCAGCTGAGTTTATATCAATAGTCTTCAAAGTATTCGCGATGTGTCCCAGTCCGTTAGACAAATTTATATTTGTCCACGACCACCTAATAATAAGTCAATATTTTACCTCCTAACTAAAGGTATATGGTACCCATATATATCAACTGTCGTGAATTATGGTTCATAATTCACGACTAGAGATGGGGGTACAATATGAATAAATATGTGTATTTTGTTCAGGAAATTTCTGATATATATCGTATTTATAAAATATTGTAATTTTTAGTATTGATACTTTTCATAACGATATTTTCTAATATTAAGTATTTTAAAACAATATATTTATAACGGTACGTTGCATTGATACTTTCTACAGTATCGCCCATCTCTATATATGTCAAATTATTTGAAGTAGATGCCACAACATTTTGAGGTTAGTAATATGCCAAATCGCTACTGACTTTTATTTATTGATAAATAAATTAAGTGTCGTGGACAAAGTATAGTATTCTACTCGCAATTTATGGCCATAATTCACTTGGGTGACTTGCGCCCCTCGCCTGCGGCTCGTGACGCAAACGTCACCCATCGTGAATTATGGCTATCATAAATTGCTCGTTTAATAATATACTATTATCCACGACCACCTTTAAAATCAGGCATTTACGTACCAACAAAAAAGGGTGAAATCATACATTATACATTTTACCGTGAAAGACCGAAATCTGGTGAATGTCGAGATACACTGGTGAATGTCAACATTCTCAACGTTGTTTGACGTACGTCCGAAATATTGCTGAAATTTCATTATTTTCAACTTACACCGGCGATTGTCGACATTTAGGATGCACTCATGGTGTATGTTGAAAATATTTTTGGAACTTTAGTTCTTTACGCCAGGTTATGTTTGAGCGACCAGGGGTCGCGACGCAAAAGATCTGACCGTTACGCGTTACGTTACGCTACGTTATGTTACGTTGATTCGTTATGTGCCTTGCTTGCGTGCTTGTGCCTCCTTAGTCTCTCTCTCTCGTTTACGAAGCAGCGATTCATAACAATAAATATGCTCCTGCCGGGATTCGAACCCGGGCCGCCCTCGTGCAATGCGAGCATTCTAACCACTGAACCACCGATGCTATATTGAAATTCTATGCAAAGCTGGTATTCGCAGTGCTGGTGATCTACTTGAATTTGTTCGGATAAATTTTTACTATTATTTCCATAATTTTTTTGTGCGATTAAGGGGTCTAGCACATTTACTTTTCGAAATACAGGGTGTTGAAATTTTGAAAACTTGAATGTTTTAATCCGATAACTTTAAAATGGATGGATAAATTGATTTGACATTTGGCAGGTAGTTTTTAAATGTAAAAGGTCATATTTTGAAAAAAATTGTAGTTTGTGCAACTAGTGTGGATATGATGGCCATATCGCACGAGGACGAAGATGGAGCACGACGCCGTAGGCGGAGTGCTCAATCGTTCAAGTGCGATATGGACAATCCACACGAGTCGAGCAGCATATTTTTTCTACGACCCACTTAGGAAAAAATCTAGAAAATAAAAATTTTTATAAACTGTAATATAACTTCAAATTAAAAATTTAACAATTCAATTTTATGTTTCCACTAATTTTGTGGTAAACGTACAGTTCTTGAATGTCCAATTTGTATAGTGCTACGGTTTCCTTTTTTAAATATACGATGCTATTATAAGTAGATGTTGCCAGTCGGACTCCCTCATGAAGGGTACCGTACCATTATCTATAATAATGAATATTCTGCTAAATATTTCAAACGTCTACCTGTTGTCGTTATTAATATCAAGCAGAATGATTATTTAGAAATAAAATTAACAATAAAAAAAATTCCTCGCGGGGAATCGAACCCGGGTCTACCGCGTGAGAGTCTGGTGTGCTTACCACTCAACCACCAAAGAATATGCAAATTGTTTATCTATAACGTCAGATGTATTACATAACTTTTGCTTAAAAGGAACTAAAGTTTCTACCGTGTGTCCCGCGACACGTTCCACCTTTTTTTTAGAAATAAAAACAAAAAAAATCCATAGGTCTTTATTTATTAAAATAATATGGGAAAAGGACATTGTTGAACTCAAAACAAACAGTAGAACATAAAAATATGAAATGAAACCTAACCTAACCTAACCGATTTGTTACATATGGTTAGTGACCTTTGAACCCGCATGATAATAGTATATTACGTAACGTGTGTGGTAAGAAGCATTTTACGCACGAATGGAAAAGTTACGCACGATGCCGCAGAGCGGCGAGTGCGTAATTCCGTGAGTGCGTAAAATGATTTACAGCACGAGTTACGTACTTTACTTTACCTATCACCTACTTGTACTTGTATTTTTTATAAGAAGCATAAGAAATAACAGTTACATAATTAGAGGTGCTTGGTAAACTCCATCTCTATTACCCTATTACCAAAGAAAGAAACACAATAAAGAACTAACGTTTAATCATTATTAATATATTGTTGATAGTCGAAAGTCCATTTTTCAATTATAATCAATACATATACATAGCCCTTTGTGCTTATCACAGTTAAACGTGGCCATATCTAATGTTTTCAAATAGTAAATTTTGAATAAAATGGAGACGTCTATTGACAGTTGCTAAGATGTTGCTAGGGAAGCCGTGCGATTTACTTTACAGCTGTGCGTTTTTTTTACAGTGCGTAATAGACGTCATTACATTGATACCGACTGTGTGTTATTGACTGATTACAGGGGGGTCGTAGGTAAAAGCGTTTTTGACTATACTCAACAACTTTATAAAATATTAAAACCAAGACTTCATTT
>CAJUYG010002304.1:34783-45706 GCA_910591675.1 Galerucella calmariensis | reverse complement strand
GTTCAAATGCTAAACCTTCTGCTTCCGTTGTTGTTGATAGTACTGAACCCGTTTCACTAAACTGGTTAGAAAATAATTGAACGCCCTCAATTTGTCATTGTGTGAATCCAAACAACAGCGTTTTTTTTTGGTATAGTTTGTCTCAAAGTATATCGTCTTATCTTTTGCTGGCGATCATGGAATTAATTGACCAAATGCAATAAATCATATGACCAATAGTTGCTGCAGAAGAGATCGCCAGTGGCGTACTGTTCAAAATTTTGAGAACGATCAAGTACACAAATATATTTCTTTTTGTATTTTTATCACACATCCTTTGTTTTTTATTTTAAATGTGAAGACCATTTCTTAAAACTTTTTCCCTTTTTCCTACTAAATGGAGGTTATTGAATACCATTCTATTCTACTTATTATTGAGAAATAACAATAGACTATATTATTATTTTAAATATGAATGCATGAATCTCCAGTTTTTATAACTTGTTGTAATTACATATGATTTCAACACCTACAAAAGTTGCTCCTTCTAGTAATCAGGTTCAAAATAAATATCATTTTGTAAGAAAATTACCACAAATTACCACTTGTTTTTTGTCAATTTTACGATATATGAATCCCATTTCACCAATCTAATTGTATGGAGGGTGGGCCGGCTAATATTTATATTGGTGTTATATCCTTCTAGCTTCCTTTTGATATTGTCCAAAGAAGGAGCAGTCTGGCTTCCAGAATATATTTTTCTTGTTATTATATCCTATTATACTGTGTGGAAACCACTTATGGAATGAAATTCTTTGTCATTATTTTCGAAAATTACAAAAAATGCCGAGACACGTCAACTTTTGAATTGAGTTGTGCGTTATGTGAACATGAATTTAAATGTACAAGGTGATTCACGCAAGTATGCCATAGTCGGTGTTGTTTTTTTTATGAAACACCCTGTATATTTGCATATTTTTGTAATCCTCCTAATAAACCGATTCCAACAAATTCAATTCAAACAACGATTTTTACAATTATTGAACACATACATAAAATACCTGATGTATTTTATTTTAATACATTGAAATAAATGCTCGAAATGTTCTCCACCTAGTTGTTGGCAATAGCACAGTCTCCTATAGAACTCCTCCTCAACTTTGTTCAAAGTTTGAGGTGGAATATTCCGTATTTCTGTAGTTATCATGTCTTTGAGGTCTACAATGCTAGTTGGTTGTGTTGCATATACTTTGTTCTTGAGATAGCACCACAGAAAAAAATCTAACGGCGTGAGGTCTGGCGACTCAATAGTACCTCTCCGTCCAGTCCATTTATTGGGGAATGTCATCTAAAGATGTCATCTAAATAAGTTCTTACCATTAAAGCATAATGGGGTGTTGCCCCGTCTTGCTGGAACCAAACATTTTTATTCGGTAAGCTAGGATCTATTTCGTTGGGATATAAGTTTGCCAACGCAGGAATAACTTCATTTCTAAGCATATTCAAATATTTATCAGCTGTCAAATTTTCATCTATAAATATAGGACCAATAATATAGTCGCCTATGATACCGGCCCAAACGTTCCTCTCTTGAGGGTACATACTACTGAGTATGTGTCTCACGCATCCAATTGGAATTATCTGCTGACCAATATCTACAGTTCTTTCGGTTTACCTCTCCATTAAATGTGAATGTTGTTCGTCAGAAAAAAGAATGGTACCAAGAGCTATCTCATTTCTGTTCAGCTTATTCATCAATCTTTCGCAGAAATCCATTCTACAATCTGGATCGTCTTCTGTTAACTCCTGCACAAAAGTTAAATTGTAGGGATGAAGTTTTTCTTTATGAAGACATCTTAGAACAGTTGTATGACTAACATTTTTTTCACGGGCAATTTGACGTGTACTTGAAGTTCGACATGTCCAAGTTCTCTAAATTGTTCATGAATTTAAGATTTGTGAATTATTAGGCAATTCGGGATACCTGTGGTTAAATAAGTTTGCCACTTCAACTTGACTTCTGCAGTTATACCCGTACCCGATCATCATTAAAATCTCAATTCGGTGAGTCTCAGTTAAATATTCAATTGTTATGTCGACAAGGAAAGAGTGTTTGACAAAGATTCCACTTTTTCAGTATAAACTGTCAACACATCAACAACTGACAGAATAGAAAACAATCCACATTATTCACCGATTTAAAACAATCCACATTATTTACCGATTTTGTTTAATTATTGGCGTTTTTAGGTATGTATGATAAAATTCATGGGCGTAGCAGATTTTGTTTAATATACAAATCCGTCTAATAATTAGTTAGTTTAGATTTTTGATAAATCCATATTTAGCTAATTTAAAAAAGTATCAATATTTCAAGTGTAATAAATTATTAATTTTGAAATTTCACCCTGTGTAATTTATAATTGACCATACATTATTTAGTTTGTTGGAATCGGTTCATTAAGAGGATTTCAAAAATATGCAAATATACAGGGTGTTTCATTAAAAAAAAACACCGACCATGGCATACTTGCGTGAATCACCCTGTACATTTACATTTATATTTACATAACGCACAACTCATTTCAAAAGTTGACGTGTCTCGGCATTTTTTATAATTTTCTAAAATCATGACATAAAGAATTTTATTCCATAAGTGGTTTCCACACTGTATATTCCATACAATTTTTCACTGTTAAGAATATCCTTTATAGCGGATATTGGTGTCCTGGTAAAAGAGCAGGTTTCTTTTAAAGCCTTATGTTTAATGGATCCTCTAATTACAATACAATCATACACGTTTTTCACAATCATTTTTGCATCTAGTGTTTTCGACGCAGTATTGCGGAGAAAATTAATGATAACTCATAATACTTGTATAGAAAGCTCTTTTTTCTATTATTTTTCGGGAATCAAACCACAATAATGTTTTTTATTTTTTATTTCGACGTTTCAGTAGCGTTCCAGCTACCGTTGTCAAGATTAACTGGTAATAAAAAAAAATTTTTTGGTCCCTATTTGACACAACGCAAAAATATGACAACTAGATAATCAATGATATTTTGAAGTTTGAGATTACAAAACTTTGTTTTCAAATTTTATTGAGGTCCATTCATAGTAGATCACACCTCTGGGTGAAATGTGGAATAAAATATTTTATTTTATGACATTCTAACGATATGATAGTCCACTAGAAATGGAGTCCAGTGAAGTGCACGTTCCAGGGACGGTTTTTATTGGGATAGCGCTTTTTTTCGCTTATTTTGGAAATATTGTTGATAAAACGCGTTTTTTGTTACTTTTTTGTGTATGATTATTTTTGTTCTCAAAATATGTATAACTCAGTTTGGTGATTTTGTGTATTAAAGTGTGTATCGATTAACAACTATTCCAATGATAAATAATAAGAAAACAAAATCACCAAAATCGCCAAAATCACCAAACTGAGTAGGTAATACATATTTGGAAAACGAAAAATAATCATACGCAAAAAAATAACAACAAACGTGTTTTATTAACAACATTTCCAAAATAAGCGAAAAAAGCGATATCCCAATAAAAACCGCTCCTGGAAAGTGTACTCCAATGGATTCCATTTCTAGTAGACTATCATATCGTTAGAGTGTCATGGTATAAAATATTTTATTTCACATTACAGGTGAAATTATTTCAAGAAGGTCGTAAATGGTCGTATTTAGATGATTGTCGGCAAAAGCTGAGACGATATACTTCGAGACAAAGTATAAATACCACATAGTATATATGACAACAAAAAACGCAAGTCTGTATTGTACAATTTATCAATGCAGGGTTATACAATGTACCCAATGGTGATCATCATCTTCAAAGAGCGTTAGCTACCTAAAGAGGAACATTCGGAGAACTGTAAATTTGGTTAGATGGACATAAAATCACGTATCAAGTATCTTCAGTTTGAGTTTGACAGGAGATTTTCTGAACACCCTATATCTTTTTCCCATAAGGAGATTTCGTTCAAATGGATAAAGCCCCTCAAACTTGATTTATGTAATATTTTTGAATGGTAGCGGAATATTTTAATTATATTTATACTTTAGAAATAATACCTCCATACGTGATCCGGCAAAATTCTTGGGATAATTCAAATGAAACCATAAGTACCTTCTCAAATTATGACCCACGTTCATTATTGTAATAAATAATAAGACTCCGCATCGGTGATAAGAGTCAAAGTACTTAGCATATATTCAAAGCATCTAAAAATTTCCATAGCTGAGCAGGTTTGAAAGTTTATTAGCTTTCTCATCACCCCATCATCGGCAGACATAGTTTTTTAACAATAAAAACTTCTCATTTTGTATGCAGATGCTCGAAAGTTTGTTTAAAAGGCTTTGGAAAAGCCAGACAATGTCATTTTAATTAAAATGGTTCGAGGAGTGTTCTGCTTGCCTGTTTTGCATAAATAGTGGAATCGAGGCGATGCCGATCCATTGAATTTGAATATTGTGATTTGGGATTTAGTTTCGCGCCGCGATATGCGGTGGTGGATAGCTATGGCGATACCAACGGAGGACAGGGATGTCCCTTTAAGCCTCTTTTGTTTGAAATTTAGCAATTTTTAGTTTACAAATCTATGTATAAACAAATTTAAATGGAAACTTGTTCAGTGTCGGTATAAAATGACGCACGTCAGTGAACTTTTCCAATCCATTTGCGATTAAGCAACTTCATTGATATCATGAAATGAATATCCATCAATTATTGAAAAACCAACTGCCACCCCAACCAGCATATTGTTCTTCAGATTTTTCCTCTTAGTCCAGTAAACGAAGGTGTCAACATGGGCAACTGGTCCAGCAAGAGCAATTTTTTGTTTCATTTTCAGGTTATGGTAGGCACATTAAATTCCCAAAATATCAGGTACCTGACCATTGTGGAAGGGTGGGAAAATGGCTCTGAAATTCCAGAAAATCCGTTTTCCCGTGATATCTGCCGAGATTTGACCACTGGAGAATTTTTGTTCAGACGAAAAATAAAGAGCAGTTCCTTACCCACAAAAATGATCCCAAGCATTTTTTCGGAAAATTAGATAGTTTTCGAGATAAATGGCCCGAACGCCGACCCAAAATTGAGCTCTAGGCCGGCTTATAGAGAGCACGCTCTGAGGGCACGACGTCCCCAAGTAAATTGCTAATTTTTTAATAACTCGCGTAAAAATCAAAGTGCGGGTGAAAGAAGGGATCTGTGGCTACTAAGGCGTGTTTTTATCCACTCAATTCGTGCTCCTAGGTCATTGGAAAACCAGGCCAAAATTCGTCTTTGCTAGATTTTTTAATGCTTCCATGGATTTATTCATATTATTTTTATAAAGAGTTATTTCAGCCAATCCTATTGGATAATAGTTCTTTGGGGGGCACTTTATTTATTCCGAAACGATGCTACCAATAATTCGCCTGTATTTTTTTGGATAATGTGTTTTCCAAGAGGATTTGTGGATTTCCGGAGTTTACCCGAGTGCTCTGGTTTATAGAGAATTTCTCGATGATTAACTGTCAAACCCGCTAATAATTGATATTGGGAGGAAGGTTAGAATATCCTCTTGCCGATGGTATAATTTTTTTGGCCCAGACCCTCGGGTTTTCAGGAAAATCAGGGAAATTTCCAGTTTTCTGAGGGAAGACAGCTTTTCTTCTGATTTTTTTCGAGCAGTTTTTTCTCTTTACAGTAAAATTCTTCCTGGTCAAGCATCATACCCGATGAAAGGTCACATTCTAAACTATCCTTTGATATGTGTATCAAGTATTTTATTTGATGCATTAAAAAGAAATTTGTCTCTAAATTTGTTGTATTGGATACCACATTTCATTCTCGCACGCCACCACGCCACCCATCTATAGTGTGGTCGACGGCGTCTGCTATAGTGCGTGTACACGTGGATGCTTTCTGCTGCATTTTTTGTCAACAACCGACAATTTTACATGTGAACACTATCTCTTATGTGATTTTTCAAGAATAAATTAGTAGTATTCCAGTGTATAAAGTGAAATTCAAGTCATTAATTTTATTGTTATTATTAAATAATAAATTTTGAAACTTTTATTGATAAAAAACACAAGGAAATATTGAAAATTCTTGAGCTTCTTTTTTTGGAGCACACGGTGAGGTTTCATTATTTTAATTAGGATCATTAATATTGTTGTGGGTAAAATGACATTTAACGATTTAATAAATATTGTTCATTCCTGTAGAAATATGGAAGTCGCAGAGGATTCTAGTATGCCCGTGTATTTTATTTGTGATCAAGCTCTGACTGAAGACGTTACAACGGTTACCCGAAGACTAGAAACGTCAGTTTTTAAGTTTCAGAAAACTGCGAACTTTTCAACCACCATTTCTGCAAAAAATATTGGTGTAACGAAAAAATTGTGTGGACAACTTTTGTAGGTAATGAATTGCTCTTAATTTTTTGTCTGAACAAAAATTCTCTAGGGATCGTAGTTCGGGAGATATCGGCGGAAAACGGATTTTCGGGATCTCTAGAGCCATTTTCCGACGTTCCCACAAATTTCAGGCACCTGACATTTTGGGGGTTCAATGTACCTACTATTACCTGCAAATTAAAAAAAAATATTTCTCACTGGACCAGATGCCCATGTTGACGGTATTTTTCGCCTTTATTTACGGGACTATCTCGCGACCATTCCACTATGCTCTATTTCCAAACCTGAAGAAATTGTCAAGCGAGAAGAAATTTACACATTTATTTCGATTCTCGCTAAAATTCATGAGGTTGTCAGCTTTAAATGACGCAGCTTGTCAACAATTTGACAGAGCATTATAAATATATAGCAGGAGCAGTGTTGTATTTGAATTTACCACGTAATTCATCAAGCTAGCTTGTTTATAAACTGGATCTGTCTATATGCGCGTACCTCAGGGCACACACGGCAATTCTCTGTGCTGGGACTGAGCAGTAGATACGTCACAGTATATGAATTCCCTGATATCAGGTCCCAGCATCTGGATGGAGTGCTTGCTACCATAGGTGCCACCGACAGAAGGGTTATTTATAGACAAATAAACTGATTTGTTTGCCCCCTTTGTTTAAAACTAACATTGCTTATTTATTATTAAGAAGCCATATTAACGTGAAAATATTGGGAAATTTTGATATAAAAAATGACTTATTCGAGTGTAATTTCTTTAATGTAGAAAAATTTGCTCTTCTATATGCACACCTTCATACAATTGCTCTTCAGAAACTATGGAAGTTTACAAAGCATAATATAATATTTTGTTATAAAATATAACGATGCTATTTGGGTAAAAATTGTTTTCATTACCCAGAAAAAACCAAACATCTTGAATAATATTCCATCACTTATTCAGTAACGGTCACCACCGGTATACGTTTGGCGTCAGTCTGCATGTGAAATTAGATCAGTTTTTGCAATTTTACTTATTATTTTGTTTTTGTGAAGTATGTGGTTAAAGTGCTCTGGACAAAAATAAGTTTAATAATAGAATGAATGGATTGTTAAGCTCATGGTGATTACAAGAACTGTGAGATATCTTTTGAAGGTGAGGAAATAAATGACAATTATATTCAAGTAGGTAGAAATACAAGCAAGCGAAATGTACCTCAAATGTACACATTTCTCAGTTAAACCTGTCAGATCTACTCCAAGAGCTCCAAAAAACTACTATGGGGAAAGCATTAATGGGCACACTTAAGGAAAGACAAGGCTATCTTGTGGATACCATTGTTGGTTATGTTTTAGATCATGTTGTTATGTTTAATTTTAAAAATGTATGGTTTCCATTTTATAAATGTATGGTATCTATTTTGAAAACGTATAGTTTTCTTTTTAATAGATCAAAATATTCAGCAGCAAGTTTTTTATCCCTATCCTGCTTTCCTCCTAACAGTTTTATGCGTAAATAGAGACCATTAGTTTTTATTAGATTCAAACATGTTTGTCATAAAAATACTGTCATTTTAATCCGTGACCAGATTAACCATCGACCAATTCGATCGACTAGTCCACACATACAAAACGAAAGTCAACTTTGTTGTTCGACATAGTCTGGAAACGGCTTAGACAAAAATTTGTGAAAAATATATTTTCCTCAGTAATCCAATTATTTAGAGAGCCGTGTGGAAGCTACCCATACTGCTTAATACACCGTGAACTTTTAATATATTTCTAAATATTTGGAAAAATTTCAAAAGATCAATGTATTGAATAGTGCATGTAGGCAACTTCCATAAACAATATCATAAATAATTCGGTTTTTTAGGGAAATATAATGTTTATGGAAATATGGAAATATGGTTCGGTTATGATAAATATGTTGAATTTTAGTAAAAATTAATAGTTTTCTTAAATAACGAACATTTGTTTCAAACAAACAAATATAATTTGCTGTGACGATACATATTTTACGAATAAAAAACATAGGTATCGTTAACCCAGACAATATACTTTTTTATGGTGAAGAAATATATTTCACCGATACAATACATTTTTTCATAATAAAGAAATGTCATTTTGTAATAAAGTAATTTTTTTATAATAAAACAATATAGTTAGCTTGCAAAAATAAGTATTTGTTATTGGAAAACTACTTTATTCAATTCAAATGCTTTCAAAGATGAATATCACTATTTTGTCATTATACCTTAATAAATAATGTTTGAGACAAATATTACACAGTTGTACAAGAATAAATGTAATTTTCGATAGATAACTCATTTTATCAATGACAATTAATATGTTTTTATTCATCAGCAATATTACTTTACGAACTTGAAACAAATCCTTGCTTAACGACAAATTAAATATCATTTAGGCCATATAGAAAATCATATTTATTTGACATAATAAGATTTCAGTTGTCACAAATAAATCTCTTTCTCGGTGTCGTAGTTTAGGCAAGAGTATGAAAATTTTCCTGAATTTGTACAATTAAGGCAGTTTGGAATATCGTATCCACTTTACGATGTTCAATTTAAAGAAAACATTCACCCGCTCCACAATTTTAAAACATCAGTCTCATTTTATATAAATTAATTCAGAATTTGGCCATTGGGCAGAATCCGACTTAGTCCTTTCACGTTCTAGACTAATACTGCGACGAGCTTGTGAACATACCTTAATCAGAAAGTAGTAGTCGAAGATTTAACCGTAAAACAATTTTACTACCGCAAACACATCCGATTGCAGTTAAAATTACATTCGCGTATACAGAGCCGTAACTACTACAAAATGAATCCCAAAAGTGGGTGAACATAAAAAGATACTGCGGATGCCATCAATGTATCAGATTATACACCCATTTCTATAATCCGCAGCTTCTCAAAAGTATCTGAAATTGTATTAGAGCAAGCTATATATCAACTTGTTAGTAATGCGTTTACAAATAATCAGCACCAATTTGTTAACAATAACACATCACATAGCGGAGTCTATTGATAGCAGACTCCCAATGAATAAAATCCACACGGATTATCCGGAAGGCTTTGATAGAATTGATCATGTATTCTTTTCAGTAAATCAGGAGCATTTGGTGGATCTGCTTCGCAAATAGTGCTTTTCCATTCGTATCTTTCGAATTGAATACAATTTGTTCACATCAATGGATTTGAATCTCGTTTAGCATGGTTTTAGCCTAGGACAATATTTTTATCAATTTTATCTCTCAATTTATAAATATAGAATTTTTTTCATATGCGCAGTTGACTTCAAACTTAACAGTTTCGTGGAATCTATAGGGGACTGCGAAAATATATTTGTGAGTTTTTTACTGGTTTGAAAGCAACAATCTACCACTCAATCCAGCTGAATGCGACGTTATGTTCTTTTTATCACAACTAATCTCCTCAAGTTTATGTATTGTATGAAAAACATCTCCATTCAACGGCCTGGAACCTTCACTAATTTTGGTGTTACATTTCACCTTTCTTCTTCATTATGGATACTATCATTTCTAGTAGGGTTCTTCAGTTCTTTGTTCCCAAGATTACCATTAAGTATTTACATTGTGAACCCTATAATATGCTTCCATAAGGTTTTAGCTAGAATCTAGAATAGACTCATTGCGCGGATAGAAGCCTTAGCTGAACAAAAAAAGTCGACAGCGAGCAGCCGCTAGACAGCCGTGCTAGCAGCTAAGCTAGCAACAGGACAGCGAGGACAACGAGGCAACAAGAGCCATGAAGAACACAGAAATGATGGCGCGAGAAAACTCAAAGAAAGCGGAATAAGTCACGAAAATGCTGAGGGACACGAAAATGCTGAGGGACATGGAAATAAGGAAGACACTCCAAGAAGAAAGGGACCAAGCCGAAAAAGAAGCAGTAGAAGCGAAAAAAGCCGCAGAAGAGATGAAGAAAACCATCCAGCGCATGGAAGAGGAGATGACAGGCCTAAGAAAAGCCATGGAGAACATGGCAAAGGCGATGCAAGAGGTGAAGAGAAGCCGCTCAGAAAGCGTCCGCAGAAAGACGCAGAGGGCAGAATCCCCAAGAGAAGACGAAGACAGTGAAGAAGAGGAGATGGATTTCACGGAGGTGATATCCATCAGGAACATACAGAAAAAAGAAGCCGCCGCCCGGAGGAAAGCCAACGAGGAAGCGATGGACGAGGCCATCCGCGAAAACAAGAAGACGACGACGCACCGACCACCACCCGTCATACTGCGGAGCATCCACCACTGAAGCTCCGTAAGAAAAGAAATCGAAAGACGAAACATAAAGACGAGGTTCCGGGAAAGACTCGGAGTGAAAATACGTATATGTCACAAGAAGAAAGGATGGCAAGGATCGTCATCCGAGGACTAACGCACTGCGAGGACACCAAGGAAATCAAGGAAGAAATCGAGAGACAAGGGGTTAGTATAAAACGACTAACCCAACTTCATTCCAGATTCGGAGGGAGAAGACCGCTACCCATCTACCTGGTG
>CAJUYG010002304.1:10900-34683 GCA_910591675.1 Galerucella calmariensis | reverse complement strand
CTTGTTCCTTGCCTGGTCATCACCTATATTCTTTGTCCCTTTGTTTTGTGCTAGTTTTTTGTCCTTACCAGTTTTTCAGATAACTTATCCCATATCCATTCTTCCCCATCAATGGTTATTTTATTAAATCCAATCTTAACCGTCCTCCCATTACTTCTTTCCTTATGTGCCCTGTCTCTTATTGTCTTTTGTCTTTCCCTCTCTTTCTTTGTTAGATCATGATTTATGTATATTCTGTCGCTTTTTATATTCCTTAATTTTTGTTTATTTTTCATTATTTTCTCCTTCTCTTGACCAATTTGACAGAGCATTATCAATATATAGCAGGAGCAGTGTTGTATTCGAATTTACCACGTAATTAATCAAGCTAGCTTGTTTATAAACTGGATCTATATGCGCGTACCTCAGGGCACACACGGCAATTCTCTGTGCTGGGACTGAGCAGTAGATACGTCACAGTAGATGAATTCCCTGATATCAGGTCCCAGCATCTGGATGGAGTGCTTGCTACCATAGGTGCCACCGACAGAAGAGTTATTTATAGACAAATAAACTGATTTGTTTGCCCCCTTTGTTTAAAACTAACATTGCTTATTTATTATTAAGAAGCCATATTAACGTGAAAATATTGGGAAATTTTGATATAAAAAAATGACTCATTCGAGTGTAATTTCTTTAATGTAGAAAAATTTGCTCTTCTATATGCACACCTTCATACAATTGTTCTTCAGAAACTATGGAAGTTTACAAAGCACAATATAATATTTTGTTATAAAATATAACGATGCTATTTGGGTAAAAATTGTTTTCAATACCCAGAAAAAACCTAACATCTTGAATAATATTCCATCACTTATTCAGTAACGGTCACCACCGGTATACGTTTGGCGTCAGTCTGCATGTGAAATTAGATCAGTTTTTGCAATTTTACTTATTATTTTGTTTTTGTGAAGTATGTGGTTAAAGTGCTCTGGACAAAAATAACTTTAATAATAGAGTGAATGAATTGTTAAGCTCATGTTGATTACAAGAACTGTGAGATATCTTTTGAAGGTGACAGTTAAACCTGTCAGATCTACTCCAAGAGCTCCAAAAAACTACTATGGGAAAAGCATTAATGGGCACACTTAAGGAAAGACAAGGCTATCTTGTGGATACCATTGTTGGTTATGTTTTAGATTATGTTGTTATGTTTAATTTTAAAAATGTATGGTTTCCATTTTATAAATGTATGGTATCTATTTTGTAACCGTATAGTTTTCTTTTTAATAGATCAAAATATTCAGCAGCAAGTTTTTTATCCCTATCCTGCTTTCCTCCTAACAGTTTTTTGCGTAAATAGAGACCATTAATTTTTATTAGATTCAAACATGTTTGTCATAAAAATACTGTCATTTTAATCCGTGACCAGATTAACCATCGACCAATTCGATCGACTAGTCCACACATACAAAACGAAAGTCAACTTTGTTGTTCGACATAGTCTGGAAACGGCTTAGACAAAAATTTGTGAAAAATATATTTTCCTAAAAGTAACCCAATTATTTAGAGAACCGTGTGGAAGCTACCCATACTGCTTAATACACCGTGAACTTTTAATATATTTCTAAATATTTGGAAAAATTTCAAAAGATCAATGTATTGAATAGTGCATGTAGGCAACTTCCATAAACAATATCATAAATAATTCGGTTTTTTAGGGAAATATAATGTTTATGGAAGACCAGACAATATACTTTTTCATGGTGAAGAAATATATTTCACCGATACAATACATTTTTTCATAATAAAGAAATGTCATTTTGTAATAAAGTAATTTTTTCATAATAAAACAATATAGTTAGCTTGCAAAAATAAGTATTTGTTATTGAAAAACTACTTTATTCAATTCAAATGCTTTCAAAGATGAATATTACTATTTTGTCATTATACCTTAATAAATAATGTTTGAGACAAATATTACACAGTTGTACAAGAATAAATGTAATTTTCGATAGATAACTCATTTTATCAATGACAATTAATATGTTTTTATTCATCAGCAATATTACTTTACGAACTTGAAACAAATCCTTGCTTAACGACAAATTAAATATCATTTAGGCCATATAGAAAATCATATTTATTTGACATAATAAGATTTCAGTTGTCAAAAATAAATCTCTTTCTCGGTGTCGTAGTTTAGGCAAGAGTATGAAAATTTTCCTGAATTTGTACAATTAAGGCAGTTTGGAATATCGTAGAGTTTAACTCCACTTTACGATGTTCAATTTAAAGAAAACATTCACCCGCTCCACAATTTTAAAACATCAGTCTCATTTTATATAAATTGAATTCAGAATTTGGCCATTGGGCAGAATCCGACTTAGTCCTTTCACGTTCTAGACTAATACTGCGACGAGCTTGTGAACATACCTTAATCAGAAAGTAGTAGTCGAAGATTTAACCGTAAAACAATTTTACTACCGCAAACACATCCGATTGCAGTTAAAATTACATTCGCGTATACAGAGCCGTAACTACTACAAAATGAATCCCAAAAGTGGGTGAACATAGAAAGATACTGCGGATGCCATCAATGTATCAGATTATACACCCATTTCTATAATCCGCAGCTTCTCAAAAGTATCTAAAATTGTATTAGAGCAAGCTATATATCAACTTGTTAGTAATGCGTTCACAAATAATCAGCACCAATTTGTTAAGAATAACACATCACATAGCGGAGTCTATTGATAGCAGACTCCCAATGAATAAAATCCACACGGATTATCCGGAAGGCTTTGATAGAATTGATCATGTATTCTTTTCAGTAAACCAGAAGCATTTGGTGGATCTGCTTCGCAAATAGTGCTTTTCCATTCGTATCTTTCAAATTGAATACAATTTGTTTACATCAATGGATTTGAATCTCGTTTAGCATGGTTTTAGCTTAGGACAATATTTTTATCAATTTTATCTCTCAATTTATAAAAAATATAGAATTTTTTTCATATGCGTAGTTGACTTCAAACTTAACAGTTTCGTGGAATCTATAGGGGACTGCGAAAATATATTTGTGAGTTTTTTACTGGTTTGAAAGCAACAATCTACCACTCAATCCAGCTGAATGCGACGTTATGTTCTTTTTATTACAACTAATCTCCTCAAGTTTATGTATTGTATGAAAAACATCTCCATTCAACGGCCTGGAACCTTCACTAATTTTGGTGTTACATTTCACCTTTCTTCTTCATTATGGATACTATCATTTCTTGTATGGTTCTTCAGTTCTTTGTTCCCAAGATTTCCATTAAGTATTTACATTGTGAACCCTATAATATGCTTCCATAAGGTTTAAGCTAGAATCTAGAATAGACTCATTGCGCGGATAGAAGCCTTAGCTGAACAAAAAAAGTCGACAGCGAGCAGCCGAGTAGAAAGGACGTGTCTCGAATACTCAGAAGCAAGCCAAGCAGATTTTGAGAAAGCGATCGGACGGAGGTTGATTTTCATCAACCGAATCGGCGAAAGCTTATCAGAAGACGAAAAAAGCGTTTTAAACGCAAATAGTGTTTCTTAACACTTTTTCTATTTATGAAAGTATTGAGAAATATTTTCATGTGGAGGACAGGAACTATTAAGATGCCACCCAAAAAGATGAACGACAGCCGTGCTAGCAGCCAAGCTAGCAACAAGACAATGGAAACAGCATCGGACAGCGAGGACAACGAGGCAACAAGAGCCATGAAGAACGCAGAAATGGTGGCGCGAGAAAACTCAAAGAAAGCGGAATAAGTCACGAAAATGCTGAGGGACATGGAAATAAGGAAGACACTCCAAGAAGAAAGGGACCAAGTAGAAGCGAAAAAAGCCGCAAAAGAGATGAAGAAAACCATCCAGCGCATGGAAGAGGAGATAACAGGCCTAAGAGAAGCCATGGAGAACATGGCAAAGGCGATGCAAGAGGTGAAGAGAAGCCGAAGCCGCTCAGAAAGCGTCCGCAGAAAGACGCAAAGGACAGAATCCCCAAGAAAAGACGAAGACAGTGAAGAAGAGGAGATGGATTTCACGGAGGTGATATCCATCAGGAACATACAGAAAAAAGAAGCCGCCGCCCGGAGGAAAGCCAACGAGGAAGCGATGGACGAGGCCATCCGCGAAAACAAGAAGACGACGACGCACCGACCACCACCCGTCATACTGCGGAGCATCCACCACTGAAGCTCCGTAAGAACAGAAATCGAAAGACGAAACATAAAGACGAGGTTCATAACAATCCGGGAAAGACTCGGAGTGAAAATACCCTGCGACGGATCAGAGGACTACAGGAACCTCACAAGGTACCTGAGAGAAGAGAGAGAAGGAGTGAAGTGGTATACGTATATGTCACAAGAAGAAAGGATGGCAAGGATCGTCATCCGAGGACTAACGCACTGCGAGGACACCAAGGAAATCAAGGAAGAAATCGAGAGACAAGGGGTTAGTATAAAACGACTAACCCAATTTCATTCCAGATTCGGAGGGAGAAGACCGCTACCCATCTACCTGGTGTAGCTGGAGCCTGAAGAAAAAGAGATAATCCGGAAAATCCAACACATCCAGAACGTTAGGTTCAGGTGGGAAGAACAAAGAAGAGGAAAAGGGCCGACGTAGTGCTACAACTGCCAAGGCTTCCACCATGGACAGACGACGTGTAAAGTAAACACGAAATGCATGAGGTGCGGAGGACCACACCGATCCAAACGACTTCCCACGACCGAAGACCAAGCCGGCCACCTGCGCAAACTGCCAGGGAGAACACCCGGCAAACTACAAAGGATACCCAAAAGCCCCAAAGAACCAGAAGACAAGGACAACAGCAGTGAAGAGGACAGGATTCAGCCACGCCCAAGCCGCAGCTAACAAGAAAACAACGACGACAACAACAAAACAACATATCCTCGAACATGTGACAAAGCCATTAGCTCAGCTAATGGCTTAAAGTCGCTTGTAAGTGATCGGAAAAAAAGAAGACACACTCTATAAGGGTGTTTTCCGGCTGAGAACCCATTTTGTAAAGGCAGCGCAAACACACACAACGGAAGACCGCCGAAGAAAAAACCACCGAGGTTACACGGCCAAAGAGAAGACGGCTCGCCCCCAGCTGCTAGCCCGGAGATGTACCTCGCTTAGGGAGGAACATCCTGGGTGGGACGGGCTCATCTAGGTTGTGTGTGTAGAAGCCTTTAAAAGGCGCTTTTCTAAACTTCTAAGTTTCAAGTGAAATGCTGTTTACCCCTCAGTTGGCGCATCACACTAAGATTTGTTAGATTAGTTCGGTGTTATTCTTGTATATAAGATTATAAATAATATAATGGAGTGCCCAAATTTATCAAGGATGACCAAGTTCTGTGATTAGAGTCTACAAATCCTATAACTTTCTATTTAAATGTTAGTCGGACTAACATTCATAATAATTTTCCGCTTCATTCAATTTGTGATTTAATCAACGCAATGAATTGAGAATCCGATCTTTTTCTTGTATTTGGTTATTCAGTTTTATCATTTTTTTGAATATTCCGTTTTCCTTGCTCTATAATTGGCTCTTTTTTTCATAGAGCAGTGTATCAATTAGATGATTTAAAATAATCCATAAACACAAGAAAAATACACAGTACACAAAAACAAACTTCACAATGAGCTCGTTTCATGAATTTCAATGGAAATGTCACAAGGTATATTGGGTCTCAACTAAGTATTTGCAGCTAATAACGCCACTCTACGATTTCAAATAAAAATGAGAAAAAAAAATAGTGAAATTTGAACTCCTGTGGTAGACTGTGGTAGGTTAGAGCCAATGACAAACAAGGAGATTTTGCGCTGTTGTCAGGAGGGAAAACTTTATAAGTAGACTAGTTATCTTTTTTCTTTTACATCTGTTAAAAAGAAACGCAAAGTACTGTCAAAACGTACTCTTTCAAATGATGCTCTCATAATCGGGTGCCTCTCATTAAAAAAGGTAGCGTAGTCAAAGAAATTTGTAAATATATATTTTAAGCTGTAGTTTTCGATATGACGCTTTCAAAGTAGAAAATAAAATGTGACGATGATATAAAATAATATATCGAAACAATTGTCAATAGAGTACACGCATATTTCATATTTTGCTTGGATATTTATTTAAAATAGTAAATATGATATCAAAAATTACTAATAATAGGAAATAAACCAGTTTCCATTGGAAATTACTCCCAAATTTCAAAATAATATTCAAATTTCAATGCACTTTCCGACCACAACCCGAGGATTTCTGAACGCTACCGATGATACGTGTGATGTCATATCTCTTGTGTTTACTTTTGTCAATATGGCCGGTATTGCATTAGGTTATGTGTATTTGTGTGTTCATATTGTATTTTAATCAACTATTAATTGCTCCATCGACGTAGAAATATCATTTATATGTTTGTTTGAGACCATTACGTGTTTGTGTGTGCTTTTTTTATTTCTAAAAGTCAACGTAAAGTGGAAAGTGGTCATAAATATTCGATATTTCCGAGGATATTTCAAAACTTTTGGAAGAATATATTTTGTCCACGACCACCTAATAATAAGTCGATATTTTACCTCTTAACAAAAGGTATATGGTACCCATATATCTACTAGAGTGAATTATGGTTCATAATACACTGGAGTGTATTATGGTTCATAATTCACGACTAGAGATGGGGGTACAATATGATATAAACTTTTAAATCTGTGTATTTTGTTTAGGAAATTCGTTTCTGAAATATATCGTATCGATAAAATATCGAAATCTTTAGTATTGATACTTTTCATAACAAAATTTTCTAGTATTAAGTATTTCAAAACAATATATTTATAACGGTACGTTGTATTGATACTTTACACGGTATCGCCCATCTCTATATATGTCAAATTATTTAATTTTGACGTTAGTAATACCAAATTGTTACGAACTTGCTATATTACCGCAGCGATTAATTCATTGAATTCGGATAGTGGAAATGAACGTTCTCGTTCACCAACTGAAATAAAAAAAAGCGGCGAAATTAACGACTATAGGACTGCTGCCAGAAAAATCGAAAGATAACTATATGTTTACATATTATAACTTCATGAACTGGAGGTTAGTTGACTTTTATTTAATAGAGAAATCAAGGGTCGCGGACAAAGTATAGTATTCTACTAGAAATTTATGGCCAATATTCACTCAGGTGACGTCACCCAGCGTGAATAATGGCTATCATGAATTGCTCGTTTAATAATATACTATTATTCACTAGTTCAGTGACGATTCTCTCATATTTTGTGAAGGTTTTGTAAAAGCAAAAACTGATAACTTGCCCAAAGTAGACTCATGTATGCTGCTTGAATTTATGAAATATGAGGAGTTAAAGCATTATCGTAAGTACGATTTTATGTTTTATTTATATAATATATACCAACCATTTTTTATGTGTGGTCGTAAGAAAATAATGTTTTTATGGTTAATTCCTAGACATATAGGTACATAACCTCAAACTATTTAAGAATAAAAATTACCAAAATAGAAGTAGGTACCTACATAAAAATGGTCTTCACAAACAAAAGTTATACCCTTCTCTTAAGTGTATTTTTGCTTGCGCCACCAGGTAAAGTAACAAATATTTTGTCTGGAGTTTTAATAGACGTTGATTTACACACTGGAATACAAAGTTTTTTTTCCGGCTCTCTCCATTTTTAAAGCTTTCAGAAACAAATTAGGTCACAAGAACAAGCGTGATACACGAATAAGAACGTAAACAAATGACGTCACACCATGGGGCAGCCATCTTTATGACGTAAAGCGCGTTTTGGCGGAATTTCAAAGTTTATAATTTTCAAAGTCGTTTTAAAAGTGAAGCTTATATTTTTTTGGAAAAATAGGCATGCAAGGTGTTAGGAGACCTGATAAAGCGTCAATTCCCACCAATAGCAAAATTTATGCTTGTACCCTATTCTATTAGAAAACTAATATAGTGAAATTATGAAGAAATAGTGTGTTCCATTAAAAACTAAAGTGTAATAGTTAGGTATTTATAATACACGTGCGTGAAGTTATACTTTTGCGCACGAGTTGCGAAAATGCAAGGAAGGAGCGTAGCGAGTGCCTATTTCGCAACGAGTGCGCAAAAGTACTTCACGCACAAGTGTTATACAAAAGTGTATCTACGAGCACATGAAAAAAAAACTAAAAAAGATGTGCTCCGAAGGGGTTGAAAAACATAAAAATGAATTTTCCATAAACAATTGAATACACAACGAATTCTAATCATTTAAATTCATATTTACAGTAAAATAAGGACAATTATTTGAATCACTAATTATAACATTGGGTAATTTGTCTTTTTTTAAAGTAACAAATATTTTTCACTATGTCTGACGTTTCTGTCAAATTTACTGTCAGCACAAAAGTTTATACAACAAACGACTAAATTGTTATCTTGTTAAAATGAAAACCCCATTCAAAAAGCATTGGTCATCTACGCACGCTTTTGGGTGTTATATAAAAGTCCCATATAAAAAGCATTGTTCATTCACTCACACTTCTTAACGTATGTATAACGTATGATTTTACACATTTTTTTGGTTCGTAAATGCCTAATTTTAAAGGTGATCGTAGATAAAATCACTTTTAACATATAGGAGGCAATGCTGTAGTGAGCGTTGAAGAAAAAACATTCCACAGTACATTAAAAGTAACTATACTTATAAAATAAAAGAAAAAAAACTTCCAATCTCTAGTATTACCGATTTAATGAAAATTAAATGTTCTCTACGTAGGTTGAGTTGTTTAAAAAAAACATGTGATAAACACACACGCATAAATTGCGTTACCCTAGAATTCCGAAGAATTCGAAACTCGATTTAGTTCCGGATCGCTTATTATTAATACGAACTCAGTGATTCAGAAGCCGGTCCTATTGCAAACTATGAATGCGACCTTTCTAGAAAGGTTCCTTCGCAAGTAATATTCAGACTGTTCTCGAAGCGTACAAGGCAATACAATGGTTTATTCACGAATGTTCTCGAATTATAAAGTATACGCAGAGGTGTTATATTCAAGAAGGTACTAGAAGTGCGAAGTACTATATATACGCGGGTTTTTGAGTGAGTCGGGGAGTTGTTCAGTATACAGTGAATCGGTAAACAGTTTCAGTATACAGTGAGTAAACAGATAGTGAATATAAATAGTGTTGAAGATAAACTCAGACAATTATTATTCCGAGTGTAGATAAATTAATAGACATTAAGTAGTGTGTATATAAATTAAGTTTATTATAGTGTTTAAGTGTTCCTTGAATAAATCAACAGTAATTAGCCATAGTGAGTGTATAATTTTATCTCACGGTAAAAACAGTTCCAATAAATTAGAAAAACATTACATTATTTTTCTTTTTGTGAGATTTTGAGTGCCTCCTAAAACAATAACAAATGCCATAACCTAAAATGTTTTGTTTATGCGGTTTATTGTTTTGTGTGTTTATTGATTTCCGGATTTTATTAAAGTATTTGTGGTAGTGTTTCTCATTAGTTTTATGTATTTTAAAAGGTGAATGAACAGAAGCACACTTTCTACTATAAAATAACACCAACAACTACTAAAAACTGAACGGGGATGATGTAAATTGACAACTGTCAACTCCTAGTCGACTTTCACTTTGTCCTAATCAATTTGGATAGTCAAGTAAGATTTAACAACAGAACGTACTTTGAATCTGGCAACAAGGGCTTCTGCAATTGGTTCAATTAAAGCGGTTTATTTAAATCTAAAAAAAATTTTAGAACTAAATTTCATAAATATTTACTTTTTGAGATGAATATCGTTATCATGGAAAAAGATATGTTATTCTCAACCCTCCTGATATGAATTCACTTGTTAAGTCATACCCATGAAACTAGCCCATTGCAAATTGTCTATAGGCGTATAGAAAATATCAATATAGTCCTTTTCACAATCTAATAAAATGACTTGACTTAGGCTTGTGACTTACATGTAACTATCAGGTATGTACTATCATTATTGACCGTATTTTCTGACCACCTGCAAATAATACATTGCAATAAAATAAAGTACTTGTAATAAGAATGACACAAAAGTTTTTCAGGTTTCCAGGTAATAATTTATTATTCGTTATCAAAATAAATACGACCCTGTCAAGGCTAATAATTGTATGGCTTCATTGCATGTCATCAACTTAGGTCAGGGGGTCTAGTCTTGAAATATTTCACTAGTGAAATTTCCCATATTTCGATTGATTTAGATCAATCCAAGTTTTGAACCTACTTTATGTGTGAAATAAAATTCGAATTAGAAAAAATTTCACCAATTTAATTCGAATATTGTTTAACTGTCGAAACGCTTATTTCACTTACGAGATGTTGATTTATTTGGGGTTAGAATCATCGAATTTTGTGTAGTGGTTTTGTCAGATACTTTGTATAGTTTTAACATCCCTCCTATTAGTTTGACTACCTTTTTGAACCTTTTTAGTTACTCTATATACTAGTAATTAGCATAGTAATAAGCAGTTATTAGTTAGACGAGAGTGAAGCGAGAACGTTTTATATTTTAGAGGAACTGCATCAAATAGTGCTAAATAAAAATAATGTTGTGAAACTTGTGTGGAGGATAATTTTTTAACGCCAAAAACGGTGCTTCATCATTCTAGGCACGATCCCTTCGATCTGAGTGACCGCTAGTTCCTAAAAGTCCTAGTTCATAAAGAAGCTGCTGGCAAATTGATAAACATTTTAGATCCATATTTGGTAGCTCATATAACAGCATCAGTTATGAACCAATCTATAGTCTATATAGAAAGGATAAGGAGTAATAAATCATTCATTTAAGTAGACTTCATAGACGTACCAAAATATATTTTAAGAGGGTATACCGTAAGGTACATTTTGTATTGAACGAATGAGTTGCAGTGATAGAGGTACATAAATTTTAGTAAGTTTGATAAAGAAAGGCAACACAGTTTATTCATAATAGAAAACAAACCAATCTGTAACAATAATTATTTTATATATTTTTGTTCTTCTTGTAAGAAGATTAATTCAAACTTTGAATATTGTCACAAATAAATTACAATGAAATATATTTTTTAAAAATTCCATAGAATTATTATGGGCTCAGGTAAAGGGGGAAGTTGGAAAAAAAAATACTACTTTTAAAATAAACGATGTTGTGACATTGTTTGAGAGTGCTGTAAGTCATGTTAGTGAGGAAAACTGTATCGAGCATGTTATCAAAGTAGAGGCAAATATGTTTAAAATTGACAATATTTGTGATGATTCAAACGACCCCATTATTATTAATGTCAACAAAGATTCTTCCTCTTCCGAGTCGGATATAGAATAAAATGTAAGTAATAAATGTATTCCAATAATTATTTCTTTTCATTTTTTATTATATTATAATTTAAAACGTATTTTTTTCCCAAAATACACACCACTGCATTGCGTTATTGCTTATCTGCTAATCCTTTAACAATGAAGAAACCCTAAACTTTGCTACAACTGAAACAAATACGGGGTCGATCTACCTGGTTTTTAGATTTACGGAAGAAATGTAATTTAAAGTAAGAGATTTATCAAAAATTTCATGTTGCTCCCTGTAAAGGTTTTGCATACTTAATTAGGGTTTATTACTCCTCGTACTTTTTGTACATACTATACTAAGGTAGGTAAGAAGTTGTACCTTCGTCAAGAATATGAGACATTTTCTTATACATATTAAGATATAATAATTTTAAGTAGTCTTCGCTTCTATGGAAGTGGTAGTTTCCAAACTAACATCGGGCTGTATTTATACTTTTGTGTTGGGTTTTGTAATAATAAAATAATAACGTATACCTGTGTGTAATTCAATTTACTAAGCCTCTATAAATGTTACCTATCTCTTGAAAAATCCCCAATAAGTTATATTAAGATATATTTTAATTTATTATTATTATATTTCTCATCTCATGAAAATGATAAATTTTAACCTCAATTATTCTTCCTTTTCCCTAATAATTTACGTTTGAACTAATATGAGGGCTATTCCGTTGTTGTCAGATTGTGTCGTTCGAATTGAATTCATTTGAGTGAATTTATAATAATTTCGTTCCACTATAGGTTTGTTCCAACAACCACCTTCTGATTAGTACGTGAACGTTCGTGGAACATCCTAACTGAAACATCAATCTACGACCTACGTGTAATTTAATGTATTGATGTATTGCGTTTGGATATGAATGATGACGCATGGGAAAAGATTCACCGAACCAATTGCACATAATTATTAAACCATTAGTTTAGCTGTCATTAGTTGTCATAGTAGTAATTCATTCAGATTGTAGTAGTTGTGGATAAAATGTGGTACATGAAATACTCCAATTATGAGAAATCCCGGTGAGCTGAAGTAGCTCATTTCTCAAGGGTGAATAACATGCACATTATCTGGTGCACCCTCAATATATTACAGCTGTATCTATAGCCCAATTATTTTTGTATAGAAATCACACAAAAAAGGGGCACATCTAATGATGTGTTTTCACTATAGGGATAATAAAAATTTTCCAGATATATCCTTTACTTTGATACGTACATATTCGAAACAAAAAAGGATAATTACAAACTTGGAGCATAGTACTTTGTCAGTGTATCAGGTCCTGCGGGTAATTTTCCAAATAGTTGAGCTAAGTTTAGTTAAACTAATTATAAGTTCGATTAAGGGTAGTGAACAGATTAGAAATCACTGTGTTGTCGGTTAATTAAATATTACACTACTTTGTCCGGATTAACTGTTAGGATAAGCACAATAGAACGGGTTGAGTATAATGCATACTGAAATATGCATTTGCACGTACAGACGATAAATTCCAACGTTCACAAAGAAAGTTCATTATACACTGTCGAAAATGTCGTGATTAATTTAAACAACCCATATATATGTACGAAATTTTTCACGTTATAATTATAAGTAATTATTTAGTTTGAATCACTTCCTCAGTAACAATTATTATAAAGCAAGAGTTATACAAAAACCTAAACCCTACAAACCTACGATGGAGCTGAGATAAACAGACATAAAACCAACCCATAAATAACTCGCATACGAATAAATCCTTCAATCATTAAACAGCAATTTTGTATTTGGGCCAGACGATAGGGGTAGCAACTACAAGTAATTAGCAATACGGCGGATTTTTTTTTCATAAGTACCTTGAAGTATGTAAATTATTATAAAAAAAGTTTACCAGTCCATCGATTTCCCAAATGAGAAAGAAAATCAATAAACTATTTTTTTTCGAAATTTTCAAATATTTCGCGCTGGGAGGAAGGTAGAGGAAAATGAAAAATACCACCGTGTAGGGGCAGTGTTTTGCAGCAAAAAAGGTCTCCTGCGTTTCTTTCGTCCAAGCAATAGTTTGTCCGGAAAAAATTCGGTTAACTAAGTATGTGTTCCGCATCCGCGCGACTCTATTTTCTGAAGCGCGGCGGAGTACATTATAAACTATTGTACAGTTATAATATGGATATAAATAATTGTAATATGGCGTTTTGAAGAGGAAAGTGTCAGCTTTGAGATGGCATTTTTTTTTGTCACAGCACATAATCATTTTTGGCAAATATCTCATATAAAATATAAATATATTCTTATAGAAAACCAAATCTCTCAATAAAAAATATATTATATAATTAGGTGGCATTGAAACAATTTTTCGAAGGATGGAAATATGGAACTTTTCATTATTTTGTAAATTTTAGGAATCATGAATTCACAGGACTTCCCACCCTAATTCTCTCGAAATGTGTGTATTTAAAAAAAATCCTGGGACATGTCAACAAATATATCGAAGGGGACAACTTTTTATCATAGAGGTAACGCGCCCCCTTTCACCCCCCGTAAGGGGGAGCTCCCAACTTCAAAATCTCAAATGGAAAGAGGTATCGAATTATACCTCATTTTTAAGGTCTTTTTAATCTACACGTCGATTCCTTTTTTTTTAAATGATCGATTCGTTGTCGAGATATTTAGGAAAATCTATTTGCTGATTCGTACCATTAAAATAAAAACTGCAACTGTTTATTCTCATTCCTTTTACTTCAAAACTGAATTACAATATTGTACACAGATTTTCAATTTAATAAATGCTCAAAATGTTGCCCATTGTTGGCCAAACAATGGTATAACCGCTGTTCAAATTCGTGACGCACATTTTCAAACACTTCTGTTCGAATTGCTCGACATTCTGCAGTAATCCTTTGTCGAAGGTCTTCTATATTTTGTGGCGGAGGTGTGTGAACAACTGATTTTGAATGACCCCATAGAAAAAAATCACATGGTGGTAGATCTGGGGACCTAGCTGGCCACTCTATAGGTCCTCTTCGCTCTATCCATTTACCGGAAAATACATTGTTTAACCATTGACAGACCGGAAGCACATAATGGGGGGGAGCTCCATCTTGCTGAAAATATAACACATTTTCGTCAAGAAAGTTGTTGCCATCTCTATCCAGTTGATTTTCAATTGCTTCGGTAATTAACGGATTTATCGTATTTTCTAGCATATTCAAGTACATCTCACCATTTAGATTTCCATTTATAAACAATGGACCAATTACTTGATTTCCTAGTATACCGGCCCATACATTAATTTTTGGGGGATGCTGGGTATGCCCTTCGACAAATACATGGTCATTTTCATTGCTCCAATATCTGCAATTATGTTTGTTGACAAAACCATTTGAATAAAAAGTACACTCATCAGTGAAGCAGATATTTTTTAAAAATTCGTTATTGTTATCAATAATTGTAGTCATTTGTTCACAAAACTCAATTCTTCTGTCAAAATTGTCTTCACTTAACTCTGACATACTTTCATTTTATAGGGATGGAATCTATTAATTTTTGTAATTTTGTGGACAGAGCCTAAGGAAATTCCAGTTGCAGCAGAAATGGTACGTAACGAAGTATTAGGATTGATACCAAAATAACCTATCACTTCAATTTGAGTGGCTTCATCCAAAACTCTTGGCTGATCATGTTTTAAATTTGCAACAGATCCTGTTCGATTAAATTTGGCGATTAGATTTAGGACATACATATGAGAGGTGCTCTTATCTGAGTGCCTTTCGTTAAATAATATTGCAGCAGTTCGTCGAGCACATTAGTTTTTGGCGCCGTAGATTAACACTATTTCAACTTTTTCAGCTAAAGTGTAAACCATTTTTAATAAATTGCTTTTTCGCACAACTGGTAAGTATGGTAAACAATTCAATAGGTATCATGTCTTTTATTTTCTCTATCAAAAACATTTTTTTGCATTTTTTTATACAAAAAAGTTGAAAGAAATAACAAAACAAACAATTGCAGATTTTCCTAAATATTTCGACAACGAATCGATCAATTGAAAAAAAAAAGCCGACGTGTAGAGATTAAAAAGACCTTTAAAATGAGGTATAACTCGATACCCCTTCCCATTTAAGATTTTGAAGTTGGCAACTCCCCCTGGCGGGGGGTGAAAGGGGGCGCGTTGCTTTATGATAAAAAGTTGTCCCCTTCGATATATTTGTTGACGTGTCCCAGGATTTTTTTTTATAATACACACATTTCGAGAAAATTAGGGTGGGAAGTCCTGAAATGAACACCCTGTATATTAAATACTGTAGCTTTGAAAAAACAGGAGTAATTTTAATGGGGCTTGCGTAGAAATGTTGGGGGAACCTCTAAGATCAAGAGTATATAATTACAAAATTAATTAATTCACATACATTTTTGGTTTCAATGATTTTTTGTATTATAAGCGAAAATAGCAACTTTTAGAGATTCGGGTAGGAATCTTCTTTATCTTTTCAAAATAAAATTTAATACTTATATAATATAAGGAAAATGTATATAGTGGAAATGTATAAAAGATTATTAATATATAATTTTGAGATATGGTTTTTTTCATACCTTTTTCCAATGAAAATATGTAAAAATTAATGTACCACCTTTTATTCATTATTCACAACCTCATCTCTCACCAAAGATTGAAAAAAAATTCTGATTGAATATTTATATTTTTTTCCGCCGTGCAGCAGAGTCGCGCGGATGCGGAACACATACTTAATTTACCGAATTTTTTACGGACAAACCATTGATCGAAAAAAAAACGCGTGAGACCTTTTTTATTGCAAAACACTTCCCCTACACGGTGGTATTTTTTATTCTGCTCCACCTTCTTCCTAGCGTGAAATATTGAAAAATTTCGAAAAAAAAAAGTTTTTTGATTTTTTTTTCTAATTTGGGAAATCGATAGACTGGTATATTTTTTTATATTAATCTAATTTTACCACACAAATAAATGTTCTCATGAAACTTATAAATCCGGAAATTTTCTCTCGCTCATGAATATTTTTAGAAAATTATCCCTCGACTCCGACTCGTCTTCGATAATTTTCAAAAAATTCATGTGCTCGAGAAAATTTCCGGAAATAATTTGACCTCATGTGGTATTCGGTAAGAAAATTTCACACCAAATGTGTTTATTTCCAACAAAATTCAGGCTCACTGAAATTTCAAAAGAATAGAATTAAATTGGAAATAGATTATTTATAATGGATAATAATTTGACGTGTGCTATACGTCTAAAAAATAATTACATATCTATTGTTTTCGGTGAAAAAAAAAAGAAAAAAAAAGTTTCAAAAAATTAATAATCACAATACAATATTAAAATTCCATTTTAAAATAATGCAATCCCAATCCTATACTAAGATTTCATAAAAAAGGGGCCAAGTAGTCGGCTTCTTGCTACCGACTCAGGGGACTAGCAGAGAAGGACTAGCAAACCTTCGAGGATGCATATCCCAAGACCGTCTGTGTACCTTCACGTGGTGGCCCTGTTTATACAGAACACAGCGGATCGAACCAACCTAAATCCAAGGTGTGAGATACCGTGCTGAGGGATGAATGGCACTAGGGTCAAATAGTGTCACGAACGGTTCCTCTAGGGCAACGGGCGAAACCCTAGTAGTAACTTAGCCTTAACCCTGTGCAGGGGGCACCGCAGGGTTGGACACACCCCTTCCCCCTTACTCGTGGGACTTGAATGGAACCAAAAGACAAAAAAGAAAAACCAGACGACGGCGGGAAGTCTGAATCAGAGAGCATGCTCTCAGACGAAGACAGGACCATCGTCGGAAGCGAAAGTGACGCATCAGTGGGAACAGCCGGAACCACTGATACGATCACAAAACAGATTGCTGAACTTGGAAAAGACCAGCAAGAAAGAAAAACCTCGGGAGCCTTCAAAAGAAAGCAGACCAAGGCAAGGAAAATGGCGGAGGGAACATGGACGCAGGAGAAGCCCAAAAAGCAGGCTCCTAAGGTACATGAGCCCAAAACCAATAAGGGGAAGAGAAACCGCTCGGAATCTCAGACCCCTCCAAAACCGCGACCGAGCAAAAAAACCGAGGAGTGGACCCCCACAGACCGGTTCATACAGCGAGGTCGCCAAAGGAACACGGATGGCAATTATTGACAAACGCCATCCGGAAATAACACTGAGCCAAGAACAAGCAGACTTGGTTCAAGAAAAACTGGTGAATGCAATTGATGCCGCCCCCTCAGGCAGTGGCACGAACTTGCAGTTCATCAGGACCACATTCAGCGGTGGCGTATTGTGGTTAACATGCGCAAACCAGGAGACAGCTGACTGGCTCAGGGGTAGTGCAGGGGGCCTGGAGGGTCTATGGGAGGGGGCGGCTTTGACAGCAGTCGAAGCCAAGGACCTCCCTAGACGACCCAGGGTCATCGTATTTGTCCCTGGACCAGCGGATCAGGAGGAAAAAGTGCGAGGACGCTTGGGGAAGCAAAATGCCAACCTGAGGGTGAACGGCTGGCTCCTCCTGAGTCGAAAGGTGGAAGAAAAAGGCCAAATCCTGGCCTACTCCATTGACGAGGTCTCCCATGGGGCCTTGGCAGCTAACCAGTTTAGAGCTTACTACAAGCTCAACATGGTTACTTTCAGGGTCCTGGGGGGGGGCTCGCCGAGTGGGGAAATTCAGGGTACTTCAGGGGAACCTCCATCACAGTAAAGGGGCCTCGGCGGAACTTACTGTGATAAGAGGGAAGTATGAAGTGGCCCTTCTTCAAGAACCCTGGATTAACAGAGGTAAGATTATGGGACTGAATGGCATTGGTGAGTTGATTTATGACAGAACCTCTGACCATCCAAGAACATGCATTATTGTTAAGAAAGGTATAAAAGCCCTTTCACTAACTAAATTTTGTTGTAGGGACTTAGCGGCGGTCCTCATCACACTGGGGCAAGGAAATGGGACTAGAGAAGCAATTCTCGCATCGGCCTATCTTCCTTACGATGACCCCAGACAACCACCAACCAGGGAAGTCGAAGAACTGGTCAAGTACTCCAGAAAGAAGGGTGTGCAGCTGATCATTGCATGCGATGCCAACTCACACAATCTTAACTGGGGAAGCACCAACACCAACGAAAGAGGTGAGTCATTACTAGAATTTATTACGGCTAACAATTTGAACGTATTAAATGAAGGAAATAAACCAACTTTCGCTAACTCAAACAGAAAGGAGGTTATCGATATCACGATTGGCACTCATTACATAAGTAACTTCGTGAGTAATTGGCATGTGTCCGAGGAAGAAAGCTTTTCTGACCACAGACACATATACTTTCAAATTTCGGGAACCGAACCAAAAATAGAATACTATCGTAACCCGCGAAAAACGAACTGGGAAGCATATAATGCAGAACTAGTTAACAGTTTAGACCGAACGATGGTAAAAATTAAGAACACAACAGACCTAGAGATAGCAGCAGACCTAACACAGGAAGCAATTATCTCAGCGTTTGAAAACAACTGCCCAACGGTAAGGAAGAAATCCAACAGGAATGTGCCCTGGTGGACAAATGAACTTGCCGAAAAACGGAGACAGTTAAGGAGGAAATTTAATAGAACTAAAGAAAATTCAGAAGAATGGACGGATTATAAGAGGGCCCTAACTGAATACAACAAACTGGTAAGGAAAGTTAAGAGAGACTCCTGGAGGAGGCACTGTGAGGAGATAGAACAGACTCATGAGTGTGCCAGACTGCAGAAGATTCTCTCCAAGGACCCTAATCAGACTATACACGCTATCAAAAAAGATAACGGACAATATACTGAAAATGGTAAAGAAACCTTGGAAGAGCTACTCAAGGTACACTTCCCTGGATCAATACCCACCATTCCGCCACAGAACTCTCCAGCGACAGAACTGGATAGACCACGTTGGGCATCCAGGATAGACTGGCGAACAGCGAAGGCAGTGGTAGATGCGGAAAAGACAGAATGGGCTATTAACAGCTTCAAACCATATAAATCACCGGGACCAGACGGGATTTATCCTATCCTACTCCAAAAAGGAGGAAATACACTGCACAACAGGGTAAGTGAACTGCTCAGAGCCAGCCTAGCTCTGGGGCATATTCCAAGAACCTGGCAACGCATCAGAGTTACATTTATACCAAAACCTGGAAAATCTGGACAGGACACGGCTAAAGCTCTGAGACCAATCAGTCTAATGTCATTTTTGCTAAAGACTCTTGAGAAACTTCTCGACAGACATATTAGAGATGGTATAATGGCTTCAAGACCAATACACCGAGATCAATATGCATACAGAGAGGGAAAATCAACCGAAACAGCATTACATCAACTCATAAAAAGGGCTGAATACGTGCTGGAAAACAAAGAGGTGCTGCTGGCAGCCTTTCTTGATATAGAAGGAGCTTTTGACAACACCTCCTATGAATCTATAGCCAAGGCGACGAGGAATTAGGGATCGATGCCACGAGCTGCAGGTGGATAGACTGCATGCTCAGAAGCAGGCTCATAGAATCAACTCTGATGGGGGAAACAATGGCAGTATGTGCAACCAGGGGCTGTCCGCAGGGGGGAGTACTATCCCCGCTGCTGTGGAACCTGGTCATGGACGGGCTCATCAGAACCCTACACAGAGGAGGATTCAACACCATAGGATATGCAGACGACCTGGTAATTCTATCCCAAGGTAAATACAACAGTACAACCAGAGACAGACTCCAGATGGCTTTAAATGCAGTAACAGGCTGGACTGTAAAAGAAGGGCTACGTATTAGCCCTTCGAAAACACAGATAATTGCGTTCACCAGAAGAAGGAAAAGGGAAGGACTTGGCCCTCTAACTCTTCAAGGTGAACCAATACGACTGTCGGATGAAGTAAAATATCTTGGGGTTGTTCTAGACCCAGGCTTAACTTGGAACCGACACCTTCAGCACGTGATCAAGAAAGCGGAGGTGACCTTCATGGTTGCCAGACGTACTTACGGCATTAAATGGGGACTAAGACCCAGCATGGTACACTGGCTATACAAAATGGTTGTCATTCCCAGGATAACATATGCATCTTTGGTATGGTGGCCAAAGACCAGACAATCCTCTGCTATGCTAAAACTAAGCAAGGTGCAAAGACTTGCATGCACTGGCATTACAGGGGCAATGAGGACTACTCCTACAGCGGCGCTGGAAACAATGCTAGACCTTCCTCCACTACATTATGTCATAATGTGTGAAGCAAGGGCAGCACTAACCCGACTGGAAAAAGCACTAGACCATGATGTGGCACATGGGAGAGGACACACAGAGATAAGGCAGGTGGGTGATGACATTTTCAAAATGCCAACAGACCAAATGACTACCAAATATATCTTTCGCAAGAACTTCGAGATTGTCATCAAAGATCGAAAGGAGCTTGAGGAAGAGAACGCACCACCACTTAGTAGAGCGAATGAACTGATCTGGTATACAGACGGATCTAAAAATGAACTCGGCACCGGAGCGGGCATATACAGCAAGACGAGCAAATATGAAGGAATCGTCTCGCTAGGAAAATACGCCTCTGTATTCCAAGCAGAGGTTTATGCAATACTTGCGTGTGCAAGGGCTAACAGTATGAGAGCCTACAACAACAGGCAGATCAGGATCTACAGCGACAGCCAAGCCGCCCTTAAAGCACTTCAGAGCTATAGGGTGACATCTCGGCTAGTATGGGAATGCGGCGAAGAACTTAGAAGACTGGCGACTCGGAACAGTGTAACACTGGAGTGGGTACCAGGTCATAAAGGAATCGCAGGCAATGAAAAAGCTAACGAACTCGCAAGAGTAGGATCGTCAACTCTGATGAACGGACCCGAACCTGCTGTGGGCATCCCCAGATGCTTAACCAGGTCATGGTTAAAAGGGTGGTTGAAAGAACAACACAAGAAATACTGGAAGAATACGACCGGGCAAATACATGGGAAGAAATTCATAAAAGAACCATCAGAAAAAGTAACGGAAGAACTGCTCTCAATGAGCAGGAACAAACTGCGCACCACTACGGGGCTACTTACGGGACACTTTCCCACAAAGGAGCACCTGAGGTGGTACCGGCGAAAGGACGGCTCCGAAGGGAAAAAAAAAAAAAAGATTTCATATCTCGTAGGAATTGCCTAAGAGAGTGTTATCTATGATGATCCTTACCTGACAACTACCTGACGTGTATCGTGAGTTTTTCCAGTTTTCGTTTTTAAAAACTATTTTGCTTATTTGTGTGTGTTGAGTATTTGTAAATGGTTTTTATTGTTTATAGTGGGATTTTTGTGAAAGACTGTAATGTGAAGTGTACCCGGTGAGCTCTATCTTTATCAAAAACATGTTTTAAATGAAAAGTGACAGAAGTAGTTATTTTTTCATACAGCTCTGAACTTCCCAGGATTGTTTTTCAATTCCTAACATTTATTTTTTTCATGTTTGTAATTGGAATGTGTAAAAAAACGTTTCATTTATTGTATACTCTTTTTATTCAATAAAATATATGAACTTGGTGATTATTGCTTTATTTTCCTCACTTCATGCATTGTATGGTCCATTCTTGACATTTCATTTAATTTTACTTGACTTTTTGATTGTTATTATTGGAATATCAATCTAATGTTGGGTAACTTAAAATAAAATATCAAAAAATGAACTATAAATGTCATATTACAATAAAAGTAAAATTACAGTAATTTTGAATATGCCGCCAAAAACTGTGAAATAACAGGAATCTTCCTTTTCGACTGTTAGGGAAGCTCACAACCATCTGATTTGTTAGAGGTACTGACGGGACTCTCAAGGTGGCGTTACCCGTACAAATAGAGGGCGCCACGGATCAGTTTCCCATCTATAATTTTTTTTTATCAATGTTTGTTACTCAAATTTTCATCTTTCCTAAGATACCTGCTCTAAAGTGGTCAGCCAGCTCTCTAACTAAGTATACTTTGATAAGATAAGCATTTCTCATGATTATAAATAAAAAAGGAAAATAAATTTGTATGAACATGTTATTTCTGATTGAAACATTTTGCTTGTAACTTTCGTTGATATCGATCTGTTTCTCATATAGAACAACAACTATCAAATTTTATTTCCGCGATCCATCTAAAAGTCCTTCCGACGTAGTCTAGCAGAAACTTTTATATAGATTTATATACAACGCAGCATGCAAAACAGCGCCAATGTTGTTTTTCACCGTTTCTCTTCCTCATTTATCATTTTTCAGTCATCGGTCGTTCGTACAACTCAAGTCATCGGCACTTCATTTCCTGTTCGTGTCACTGGCACTTCCGGTATAAAAGGACGTTTTTATATCCAGTCGACGGGTTGGTATTAAGTGTACGACAAATTTTCAATTTTCAAAATTGATAGCAGATGATGGAGTTTGAAATGTTTGATGGATTTTCCATGAACGTCTACATCTTACTAAAAGCATTTAAAAAGCGGTAAGTACGTGGTAAATGGAACGATGAAGTCATTAAATGTTAAAAGTTGAACTTAAAATATTTTTTTATACACCAAAATGCTGAATACTTTTGTCACCACTTATCATCACCAATAATTTGATTCGTTTTTTTTTGTAGCAGGATATGGAGCAGTTGTTAGCGAAAAGTGCATGTTGGTAATTATTGGCACACATTGTCGATTGCGATATGTGATACTAGCATGCAAAAATCACATAATGGTAGGAAGTTACTGCAGCTTCGATGGACAAGCAATAATTATTTTAAATAAACTCACTTTCTTCAAGTCAACATGTAAGATTATTGTATACCCTAAACGAACTAGTCTTGAAAAAACCTTTTCACACAAAATATGAATAGAACTGAAAACTATCACATTACAATGCGTTTATATATATTTGCCTGAATTTTGTTTGTTTCAAATATAATGGTAACTGTAATATTGTATTGGACTATGAGCCCATGGGGGGAAAAGTGTCGCCATTTGAAACAGCAGCAAACCCATTCAGAACGATAGTTTATCATGCCACTATCGGTTTCGGTTCCGTTTGTTACATTTGATAGTAGAATCATAGGAGATCGGTCCAGATTCTATGACGTTCAAAAATAATCGTTGGGAAATTCTAGGACATTTTTACAAACATCTATTCTCTACCATTTAAAAACTGTACGGCATTGGTTTCTCGGAGAAGAAACAATTTCCCACGGCTTTTCACACAACTTTTCTTGTACGGCACTTCTGTCAAATCTTCATTTATATGTTGTATAATCTACAGAAACCGATGCCGTACAGTTTGAAATCACCTTCTTAAAGGGGAGAGACTAAGAGTTTTTAAAAATTTTCCCAGATTTTCCGAACGATTATTTTTGAACATCGTAGAGTCTGGACCGAACTCCTATGATTCTACTATCAAATGTAACAAA
>CAJUYG010002304.1:0-10890 GCA_910591675.1 Galerucella calmariensis | reverse complement strand
CGACACTTTTTTCCCCATGGGCTCATAGTCTATTTTTAATAAAGCGCGTTACCAATATACAGTGTGGAAACCACTTATGGAATGAAATTCTTTATGTCATTATCTTAGGAAACTATAAAAAATTCCGAGACACGTCAACTTTTGAATTGAGTTGTGCGCTATGTAAACATCAATTTGAATGTACAGGGTGATTCACGCTAGTATACCATAGTCGGTGTTTTTTTTTAATGAATACTCTGTATATTTGCATATTTTTTAAATCCTCTTAATGAACCGATTCCAACAAACTAAATAATGTTTGGTCAATTATGAATTATACAGGGTGACATTTTTATTTTTACAGTTATTAAACACATAGGTACATAAAATACCTGATGTATTCAATTTTAATACATTTAAGTAAATGCTCAAAATGTTCTCCACCCAGTTGTTGGCAATAGCACAGTCTCCTATAGAACTCCTCCTCAACTTTGTTTAAATTTCTGTAGCTATCCTGTCTTTGAGGTCTACAATGCTAGTTGGTTGTGTTGCATATACTTTGTTCTTGAGATAACCCCACAGAAAAAATCTAACGGCGTAAGGTCTGGCGATCCAGCTGGCCACTCAATAGTAACTCTCCGTCCAATCCATTTATTGGGGAAAATTTCATCCAAAATAAGTTTTTACCATTGAAGCATAATGGGGAGTTGCATCGTCTTGCTGGAACTAAACATGTTCATTCGGTAAGCTAGGATCTATTGCGTTGGGATATAAGTTTGCCAACGCAGGAATAACTTCATGTCTGAGCATTTTTGGATATTTTTCAGCTGTCAAATCTCCATCTATAAATATAGGACTAATAATATGGTCGCCTATGGTACCAGCCCAAACTTTCACCTTTTGAGAGTACTGAGTATGTGTCTCACGCATCCAATTAGGATTTTCTGCTGACCAATATCTACAGTTCTGTCGGTTCACCTCTCCATCCAATGTGAATGTTGATTTGTCAAAAAAAAGAATGGTACCAAGAGCTATATCATTTCTGTTCAGCTTATTCATCAATCTTTCGCAGAAATCCATTCTACGATCTGGATCGTCTTCTGTTAACTCCTGCACAGAAGTTAATTTGTAGGGATGAAGTTTTTCTTCATAAAGACATCTTAGAACAGTTGTACGACTAACATTATTTCCACGGGCAATTTGACGTGTACTTGAAGTTGGATTCTCTTCGACACTTAACAAATTATCGACTTTCATATCATCTTCAACGAAGTGTGGTTTACTTTCCAATGGTTTGACATGTCCAAGTTCTCTGAATAATTGTGCATGAATTTTAGACACAGTACTTTGTGAAATATTAGCCAATTCGGGATACCTGTGATTAAATGAAATTGCCACTTCAACTTGACATATGCAGTTATCCTCGTACCCGATCATCATTAAAATCTCAATTCGGTGAGTCTCTGTTAAATATTTCATTGTTTTGTCGACAAGGGAAGAGTGTTTGACAAAAATTTTACTTTTTCAGTATAAACTGTGAACACATCAACAACTGACAGAATAGAAAACAAACCACATTATTTACCGATTTAAAACAATCCACATTATTTACCGATTTGGTCTAATTATTGGCGTTTTCAGGCAATTGTTAGGTATTTATGATAAAATTGATGGATGTAGCAGGTTTTGTTTAATATACAAATACGTCTAATAATTAGTTAGTTTAGATTTTTGATAAATCCATATTTAGCTAATTTAAAAAAGTACCAATATTTCTAGTGTGATAAATTATTAATTTTAAAATTTCACCCTGAATAATTCAATATTGACCATACATTATTTAGTTTGTTGGAATCGGTTCATTAAGAGGATTTCAAAAATATGCAAATTTACAGGGCAAACACCGGCTATGGCATACTTGCGTGAATCACCCTGTACACTTAAATTTATGTTTACATAACGCACAACTCAATTCAAAAGTTGACGTGTCTCGGCATTTTTTATAATTTTCTAAAATAATGACATAAATAATTTTATTCCATAAGTGGTTTCCACACTGTATATCGCAGAGTAATAATTATTCTAACGCTTTATAGAATTTGGGAAATATTTTTCAAAATAAGTGACCGTTCAACTAACAAGCAACAACTAATTCCCAGGATATGGGCCCGGATGCCTATTGAATTAAAATTGAGTTAAAATCAAACAGGGTAGTTATATCAACAAGATCTCCAACACCAACCTTTCTGGTTTGCAATTAAGAGGAACAGCATAACTTGTAGACCAGTTTCGGCGTATTCGCGCCCCATCAGTACAAGGTATATGTTATCCGTCAGCGAGCTAAGAGCCCAATCACGGACTGAAGAATACACCAAAATCACAATCAATACATGTCTTCCTCAGTTCAACGTTCATAGAGACTTTGAAAAAAAATTCTCAAAACTTATCAAACATTAGAATAATTATTATTCTGCGATATCTATTAACTGATTTCCCAAACTTTCAGGCTGTTTGGATGGAAAAATAACAAGGGTGAAAAATGAGAATACTCCCCCTATTAATGACAGAGTCCGCACAAAAAAAAACCAGCCTGGAAAAAGTAAGTGAGGTTGAAACCTTAATAAAAAAATTTTCCGTGTGCGACTCACATTAAACATTCCAGAAAAATCCGAATAGAAAATCTCTCTCGCCAAGTTTGTCTATATAACCAAAATTTATGAAATGTATAAAGAGGAAGTGTCTTAGTTTCTGATTGGATTTTCAGTAAACTATTGAAAAAACTGCAACTAGCATTTCAATACACTCATATCAGATTAGACTCACTTGAAAAGTCCAGAGAAAATTTAAAATATTGAAATAGAAAGGGATTTGCATAATACAAGGAAAAGCTGAAAGCGCAAGACAAGGCTTGAGGAATAATACAGAATTATCTAGGGATGACCAGTCTGTGACAACAATGACCTTCGATCCGATGCAGACTTTGCCTACTTTAGTTTTATCGACGAGAATGTGCAACTTTGAACTTGCTGTTTCGGGGTTCATAATATGGGTACAAGAGAAATTTGCTGGTTTGTATGAAAAGGTCAGTAGCGTCTCGGGGACCATAAGTCCTGCATCATTTATTGTGTAAGGTATTGCGCTTAGCAATTCTACGATTTTTATAGAAATTCAAGAACTTCCATGGCAGCAAATTAAATTTTGGATATTTCTGATAATTCCAATTTTTGATTCTATTAAGATACAATTTTTTTAGGGCAGTGAAAACACGAGTCTATCTTTTTAAATAATTTGAAGGCAATATCAGTTTTTATGCTTTTTGTGGAGGTAATACTTTTTTTGTAATTCACGTCAGGGACCGCAAAAAGCTTTTTTCCAAGACCGACCTGAAAGTATACACATTCTGGACGATTTTTCGTCCAGAAAATAGCGTTTTGTCGATCAAGACCGAAAATAGCTTTTGCCTGTCCCTGGCGTTCATTTTTTTTTCATTTTTCCAATCGCTCTTTCATAATACAATCTACCTTGATTTCGTTACTATGGTAACAACCTCTCGATATATTGTCGAGTGACGACAGAACATTACTTTGTTATGCTCCTCCTAGGAGCCACAGGACCTTGAGGACCTTGTCGTCGGTGGAGGGGCTTATGGTCCTCGGAGGTGTTGGAGCTTTCAGCACAGCATCCCTGGGATCAACAAAGAAGTGGCTCAATAGGCTTAAGCTCCAGGTGTTATGCGAACCGTGCCGAAGGAGGAATACAATGTACGGTAGCTATGTCTACCACAAACAGCTATCTCGAACGGAGCCTCCAGGATACCAGGCAACCACCTGAAGTATTTTGCCTTACTGCGGTACTGCGGAGCTCTGCCGCAGTGCCGCAGTGGACACACACTTCCCCAGCTACTCGTGGGATCTATATGACCAGTTTAAAAACAAACAAAAAAAAGAAGGCAGTGGAGGGGATATTCCCCACGTTACACCGGAGGAGGACATGGAGGTGGCACCAATCCCCTGTACGGAGCAGGAAGAGAGGGAGTTGCTGGCAACCCCTCCTTATGATCCTCCTGGAGATACCCCTACGGGGCAGATTTAGCGGAAGCGGTGGTGGATCTGAACCTAAACAAAAGGATCAGATTTGATGGCGCTTCTAGAAAACGGCTAAGCCGTCTTATCAAAATAGGGGTTCCGTACCAAACCGCCGTTGAACAGATAGTCGAGGAGCTGGATGAACGGCACAAAAAAAGTGGAAACAAAATATTCCCTTCTTCTGCTGCCACATCCAGCAAAAGACAGAAGCCGGATGAACGACACAAAGGGGAAGAGAACAAACTAGTTCCTTCTACTGAGGTCCCATCCAACAAAAGGCAAAGATCCGAAGGTAGTTCCCCGGAGACGGAGGCGAAAAAGCCACACCCTTCTGTGAGTGCGGCAAGCTCTGAGCCATCATTTAAAGCAGTGGCGGAGAGTGTGAAGGTGGGAATTATTCACCCCAATGTCCTGTTGACAAATGAGCAGCTGAAATTGCTTCAAAAAGCAATTCTGAAGGCTATCGAAAGCCTTCCGGACGACAAGGGTCCACAATTACGCTTCCAGAGCTAGCACCCTCTAGCATTTATGTTATTATCCAGATTGCTTCATATTTAAAAATTTTCGATTGTTGAACAACCCACCCCTTATTTGGAAAGATAGACCTGAGCTTGTTATATTAAAAACATGCAGAATTTATCGAGGAATTTGATTATAATTTTTGATATGCTCCTTAATTGCGTAAATTTTGAAAAATTTTTGATTTTAAAATTTCAACTGTCAAATACGCCCTCTAGCGGTGGACCTACAATTCTGAAAATAATTTCCAGGCGTTTCTCGAGGCCACTTTTGTTTTTCCTCGAACCTGTGCTATAATCCACTCCTGAGATATGGCCGATGGCCGTTCTCAGTTGGCCACCCGGTACCATAGTACCAATAGTACCGTTAATCCGTTAATCGGCACCCGGGCTGTTGGGATCGTCTAAAGCAGTCTTTCCCAACGTGGGCGATAACACCCCTTGTGGGCGCTGCAGGCCTAAAGGGGGGCGGTAAGAGACCCAGAAAAAAAGTGGGCGTTGTGTAGGGCTTTGGGGTCGATTTATAATTTCATCTACCTAGCTAGGAAGACTCTTAGACACCGACTGAGTTCTCGACTCTCGACTACATCTTGTGAACATCAACTAATATTAATTAAGATTTGTACATTCCTGTCTCAATCGGCTGGTTCTATAATACTTGTTCTTGCTTGTCGAGTACGATTGGGCGTCGAATGAGATAAACGAGTTTATGCATGTTTGTCTTATTCCTGTTGGTGCGTGCTGCTTATGCAATCCTATATAAACGACGTGAATTTATTTTATTTTCATTTGCGGTTTCGCGCATAATAGATAAGCAGTACTTGATTTCAACACTTACGTATTTCTCAAAACAAAACAATGTCGGAAGTAAAAAAGAAGAGACGGCGATACTCTGCGGAATATATTAAATTCGGATTTATTGAAAATCCCACAAACCCGTCGTCGCCTTTGTGTCTTCTATATCTAAAAATTTTTTCGAACGAATCAATGAAGCCTTCAAGACTGCAAGATCATTTGAATAAAATGCATCCAGATAAGAAAGACAAGAATGTAGCATATTTTCAAGACCTAGAGAAGAAGCATAATACTCGGCCAAGTGAATCAAAACTATTTTCGGCGGCTGCTAAGCAAGATGACGACGGACTTCGAGCTTCGTACAATTCCTCTTTGTTAATTGCTCAAAAAGGCAAACCACACAACATCGGAGAAGAGTTAATTTTGCCAGCAATAAAGGAAGTGATAACTACTGTGCTTCATAAACCGGCCGCAGATATTATCCGAAAAATTCCTTTGAGTAATTATTCTGTGCAAAGACGAATTGATGAAATGGCTGAAAACATTGGAGAATCATTGTGCAATCATCTGAGGACTAGTCAATTCTCAATTCAGCTCGATGAGTCCACTTTACCAACTAATGAAGCGTTGTTGCTATCTTACGTAAGGTTTATTAAAGATGAGAAAATACGTGAAGAACTATTGTTTGCCAGAAATTTGGAGACAGACACAAAAGGCGAAACCATATTCGATACATTGGAAAAGTTTTGGGAAGAGAAAGAGATTCCTTTGAAAAATATTATATCAGTTGCTACGGATGGCGCTCCGGCTATGACAGGGCGCCATAAAGGCTTCATAGCGTACTTAAAAAATAAAATTCCAGATGTCCTTGCTATACATTGCGTTATTCATAGACAACATTTGTTTGCTAGAAACTTAAGTGAACGACTTTTTCAATAACTGCAATATGTCATCAAAGCAATCAATAAAATCCGTAGCAGCTCTTTGAATGATAGATTATTTCATTAGCTTTGTGTTACTAATGACGAAGATTTCAACCGTTTGTTGCTTCATACTGAAGTTCTCGTTGGCTGTCAAGAGGCAATCGTCTGACTCGATTTCACAACCTGTTTGACTCTGTAATAGAGTTCTTGGAAACTAAAGATACAGAACTGCGCAACAAGCTCATAACATCAAAGAATGATATAGCTCACATGACAGACCTGTATAAATTGTCCAACGACATGAACCTCCAACTGCAAATTTAATTAAAACAAAAAATGTCGTTGCTGCTTTCGCAGCCAAACTGCTTCTGCACAAAAAGAATATGGGCAGACGTGAGTTTCACAATTTTCCGAATTTATCAGTATCCTGCAGTAACAACGACTTGTTTGCCTACTGCCAACATTTGGAAAACCTCCACATTGACTTCACCGAACGATACCAGGACATTTTAAACTTGGAAATACCAGACTGGGTGTTGGATCCGTTTTCAAATGACAACACAGCAATGTCACCTCAGCTGGAAGAAGAACTTATAGAATTGACAACAAACGAAGAAATAAATATCAAGTTCAAAAATGGATATCAAGAATTTTGGCTACAAAAACCGATCCCGCAATTGCGGTCAATTTTTCAACGATTTTTGATAGCATTCCCATCGTCATATTTGTGTGAACGTGGATTTAGTGCTGTGGCAACGCTGCTTACTAAAAAGAGAAATCGTTTGCGTGTTACCGAACGTGGCGACTTGCGGCTGTTTTTGAGTAAATTGGAACCTGATATCAACAAACTTATTGAACAGCATCAGATTCAACCTTCACATTAGTTTTTATACAAGAACTGATTATGTTTGTTTTATTTTCAATAAAAGATACTCTGTCCGGATACTATGAAGTTGCGTTTCAATAATTAGTTATAAGTACTTAGCGGTTTTTAAGTATGTTTGAAAAGGGGGGCGTTAAAAAATAATTCATTCTTAAAGTGGGCAGTAAACAAAAAAAGGTTGGGAACCCCTGGTCTAAAGGGTACTGATAACCAAAGTACCTAGCGTAGCATAAACATGGAGTCAAGCCACCATTGAAGACAACACAACTGGAGTGGTGGATCAGCTTTTTAAATACCTTTGTATCCGATGGAACTACACTAATAGTGTTGACAAGTGACAATGCAGCCTGAATGAGAACCTCAAAAAGAAAATGGAGATGAAACAAATTGATTTTGTGGCATGGAAGAATAAACTTCCAATCTTATAATTGCGAAATGCGTGGAACTACAGAATGTCCTGAACTTCCACTTAGGAAAAGTGAATTGGAACTCTTGAGAAATTAATATACTTCATTAAAAACTCATAAAACATTGCTTGTCGCGTTTGAATCGGCTTGATATTAAATTTTCATCCAACTTTTGTGAAATGTAATCTATTAGGGAACGTTTTTCATCAAATAATGTATAATATTTGATTTTTTCATGAGATACATTTTTCAAGAATGCTTTATTTTGCATTACATGCTTAACATCAATTTATAAACCAAGAAAAACAAAGGTTAATATTGCCTGAGGTTCGCATGTGGTATTTCCAAGCTTGACACTAATAAATAAGGGATATATTTCTCTGCTTCAATATGCGTAGAACTATTAGAGGGTCTTAGAATGTCTAGTAAATACGTAAATAGTTCCAAGGGATGATTAAATGTCGTATCTTCTGTTTAGTGCTGTTGCTAGATAGACGGACCTTTTTAGTGGTGTTTTATTAAATGATACTCCTTTCTTATCGTCCCGTCTAAATAGTTCAATACACTTAGTCAACAGAGATAAATTATTGTTTAAAGTAAGTGATGGATTTCTGTTTGTTTTATTTGCAATTAACGTTCCCGGCAATTTGGTTCTGGGTCCCCTAGGAAGTCATGCAGCTAGGATTAAAGATTAAGCTGTCGTCGTTCTGTATTGTATTGGTGACATTCAATGTAGATATGTTCAATAGTTACAGGGCACGAGCAACTTTGATAGGAAGGTCTGTTTCTTGAGGTCATTAAATAGCTGTGTATCAGTTTGGTGTAATCTATTTGAATTCTTCGTTATATTAGAACTTCTTTTTCGAATTAGGAAAGAATTGATTTAGCTAAAGTGTACTCTCAAGTGTACGGAGCTTTTCATTATACAGGGTGTACCAATCTTACGACAAACTTCGGTATATGGGTTATTTCAAGAGATATCAAAAAATGTTATTAACAAAAATAGCAGATGTGCTGGAGGTCCATATTTTGAAATTATATCAAACTATACAGAGTGCTGTCTAGCTCCGTTACAAACCAAACATATGATTTTTCAAATGGGAACTCCTGTATATTATACCGAATTCGGATTGGTTACATTTTTTTGGAGCTTTTGATGTTAGGTTTTGCCACGTTATACAGAGTCCTCCAAAAGATATGGACACGTTTATGAAAAAATCGTAGGTAAATCAACGCTCTTTAGCTTGTTGTACGTTGAAGAAAAAAATGTATTTTGCCAAACAGAGTTCCGTGACATGATGTAATATCTCCGTATCCTATTGAATTTCAATTATATTCTTTCTTATATACAGGGTGAACGGAAACTCGAACCTGTCATTTTCTTTCTTCTTTTCAATGGAACACGCTGTATTCTATAACAAAAATAGAATCTTCGATTATGCAATTTTAATTTTTGTCAAGCACTCCATATACCCAAAGTTTATAAAAACAGAATTATCTGGTAATATTTATTGTAAACTATTATTATTGACCTATCATGTGAAAGCATTAAACGTTGTTGTATGTAACAAAAAATCCTAATTAATGATAAATTTCAATGAATAATTAATTCTAAACCAAACTAGCTACCAAAAGTATAATCCTCACCGTAATATTAAGCTGAAGGTTCAAAGTGTTCACCGTTAACATCAATGCAATGCTGTGAAAGGGCGCCCGACTGAATGGCCAGCTCGGTCACCCGATTTAACAAAAGTATATTTATTTTTTTCGGGTCTTGTAAGGAGTAAGTTCATAAAATTTCTGGCTATTAGAGATGACATAAAAGAGATAATTAGTGCGGCATTTCGATCTGCTAACGTTGATATACTGAGAAATGTTAGTCAATCATTTGAACTATACTGAAATTGACAGGTTCGAGTTTCCGTTCACCCTGTATGCAAGAAATAATATAATCGAAATTTAATAGGAGATGGAGATATTGCATCATATAACAAAACTCTGTTCGGTAAAATACATTCTTTTTCTATAACGTACAACAAGCTACAAAGCGTTGATTTACCTATGATTTTCACATAAACGTGTCCATATCTTTTGAAGGACTCTGTATAAGTATATAGTGTTCCAAACAGTGGTAGCGTTCCATAACGAGCCCAACATCCATGGACTCGGGACCTCGGTTTTATGTCTCCTCCGAAAGACGGCATATCTACATTATACCTTGTGCTCATTGGTATAATTCCTGCGAGCTGTGATATGCTAGTCCGCTGCAGGCTGTACGGGCCCTATACGATGGTTTTTCCTGGCATGGTCATCCATCCAAGTACTAACCATGTCCGACCTAGCTTGACTGTAATTATCGCATCAAACGCGTTCCACTACAGTGCCCTTTAATGATGGTTTTTATTGGGAATGGAATATTGAAAATATGAAACACACGTCTTAATATCAAATAATTTGCTACTTCTGTTTATTGTCTATTCAATTCATTTAAATATGATTTGATAGCCTTTGAAAATATGGTGTGTAACGATCTGGTAAACGGTATCAAACAAAACCCGTTAACTAATATCCAATAAAATGAATATATGATCGTTATTTCATCGTTCCCGGCGTTGTTTTGTAGTTTTAATGGGCTCATTATTGTAAAATAATGATTAAAGTGCAGTAAAATAATTGTGCTATAAATGTAACATTTGAACAAATCATTTAGCTCATCCCAAATAGTTGCTGAACATAACAGCTGAGTTAACACCTATTCTATTTATAAACTGCACCATCGAATTTTAGGATTATATTATGTATTGTATAATGCGTCTTTAATGGTTGTAGTCCAAGATCCCAGAGCGTTAGGTTCTTGTTATGTATTTGTCACCCGACCAAAAATGTCAGTCAGACAGCCAGCGGTAGGGATCGTTAGTTTTTGTCAAATGTATCTTAAAAATATGAATTACAATTCAATTCTGAACCCACGGTGTTTCATTTAATACGTAGAAACATAATATTTTGGCGACGAAGATCGGATACGAGTTGAAATTGAAGTCGTTTCTCAATACAGAAACACCAAATCAAGTACCTACCACCTAATACGTTGGAACAATGTCGATGATTGGTAATATAGAGCCATTTAATGGCGTGGCTGAAGAATTTGAAACATATCTTGAGCGAATGGAGCATTTATTTGCAGTAAATAGGGTGGGAGACGAGCTCAAAGTGTCAATGTTCATAACCTTAGCGGGTACAGGAGTATATCAGGTACTGAAAAACTTGGCTGCACCAAGAAAGCCAGGAGAATTGACATAT
>CAJUYG010002303.1:0-34695 GCA_910591675.1 Galerucella calmariensis | reverse complement strand
TCTTTTATGTTGTGTTCGTCGTGGTGTATTTGGGCGGTGATTGACACTGCTTTGGTTTGTTTGTGTAGTCTCTATATCTGAGCTGTCTGATGTGGTTGTGGGTAAGTTTATTTTGTTGTTTTTGCCTATTTTTAATTGATCTTTTTTGTTTTCGATGTAGTTTACAGTTTTTTGTTTTGCTGTTTCATTTGTGCTTTCTGCACATTTTTTGGTGGTCTTTTTGTTAATTTTAGTAGTACTTGTGCTTTCTGTACAGTTTTCTTTCTTGTTTTCTGTACACTTTTTTATTTTGCTTTCAATATTGTGTTCAGTATTGTAATTTTCTATTTCGTTTACGTTTACTGTGCAGTTATTATTGGACTTGTTGGTGTCTTTTTCTGAATTTGTGCTTTCTATACAGTTTTTTTCCTTGTCGTTTTCTGTACACATTTTATTATTTGAAGTTTTTGGTGTCAGCTTGACGGTCATGTTCAGGCTTTCACTTGAGTCAGAGTCAGATTCGGTTTCTTCGTAGGAAGTGTCTTTGTCTTTGGTTTTGTTGGTTGACATTTTATTGTTTTTTAGTGTGCTTCTACCATATAGTATGTCGTATGTCGTTAAAAAACTTGTCGACGTTGAATTGAGGTGCAATGCCGAGCGCAGTGATTAATTTGTTATGAATTTTGTATGTATCAATGTTCGCATTATCACCTTTAGATACACATGTTTCACCTTTCGGTACACATGTTTTACGTGAAAAATTTTTACAGCGGGTTTTTTCAAAGTCCGTTTGGCTTGTGTTTAATTTATTATTAGGTGGTAGCTTACCTTTTGGTGAAGTTTTTGCTTTGGTTATTGCGTGGGTAAACTTTGTCACTTCTTTAATGTTAATTTTGTCTGTTTTTTTACGGCTGGTCACGGGGCTAGCGGCGCGTTTGGGTGAGGGAGGAGTGTTCACATTCACAAAATTTTCACTGTTTGCACTTTTTTTAGAATTGGGATTAATTGAGTCTTTAATTGTGTCTCTATCACTTAGCACTTCTGAATGAATTTTGGCGGTAGGTTTAGTATGTTTTGGCGTGCACAAATTTGAGGTTATGTTCTCATTTGTTGATTTTTTGGTCCTGGAGTCTTTAGGGGACTCGTTTTGGGTGTTTTTTTAGGGTGAAAACCCTCGGAGTGTTGTTATTTGATGTTTTTATAATGATTTGTTGTTTTAATTATAAATATTTACTAAGAATTTGGGTAAATAAGAGGAGCTATGAGTATACGTGTGTCCGTTACGATAGCAACGCCCCTTTTTTGTATCAAATGAATAAAATGGGTAAAACTTATAAACACAAATGGTCTTAGCTATGGGTTGAAATTCTCTTCAATACAAAAAAAAGGTAGGTAACTAGACTAGTTCTTAGAATCGATTACAAGAGTATACTTTTGGATTACACCGAAAGATTAGTATTGAGAGTTATAATCTAAAAGTTTACAAAAGCTGTAGTCACAAAAGGTTACATAAATTTTAGGAGTGTATGGGAAGTTTCAACTTCCAACCGAGTTGAGCGATATAACCAATAGTCTCTGCAAATGTTGTTCTGAGACACCTATACTGTCTCAACGAACAGCAAACAGGACAGATGGTGATAAATATGAATGGTTTTACTTGCAAGGCTCCAGGTGATGTATAGTCGATAGGTCGGAGAAACTGGACGAAGGGGCCTGGCCCTCTAAAGGTGAGTTCTCTGCTACTCGTAGATCTATCTATTAATTATTCCTATTGTCTTAAAGAACAGACGTCTGTGTAGATGACAAGGAAGGGTGATTATGCGAACAGCGATGATTCAGACAACGAATAGATCTAAGAATAGGACCCGGAATAAGAGATCTGAAATACGAGACTTCCATGATGACTAGGTCAGTAAGATAGAAGAACGGGTACTTACCAGGGATGGAGTGTGACCCCAATGTTTTATTCCTTTTCCTGTTAGAAGGAAATCCGCTAGCTGCGATTGACTAGCCACTTAAGGTATTACTTAATATATCTAACAGGTTTTAGTTGTAATTGGGCTAGATCCGAAATTATTTCGAAAGAGCACAAAGAGAGTGACCACTTCAAAGCAACAGAACACAAAAAAGGAGGATTATGGACCAGTCCAAACCTCACAAGGTCAAGGTCAGTCTTCTTCTACTCAATACCTCTTAGTATCAGGTGAGCAGGTCAAAGGTTAACTTAATAGGTAGCTGGACAGTTCATTGAACTTTACTTAATAGGTCAGAGGCCTCTTGAAGATTGATAAGGAATTTGTTACTTGTCAGAAAATGTAAACACAATCAAATAAAGTGTGGTAATAATAAATGATTCTTAACTATTCCTGATGTAGTGGATGGTATCAGAGCAATATAAACAGGGTGAGTGGTGGATCTCTTTCACATTCGTATGAACTATTTATATCAATAAAATTAAATGGTTAACATTGAAAACTATCTGATGAATGTTGAATTGAAACTGATACAACGATATTGCGACAAATATTACTACTTTTGTTTGTGAAGACCATTTTAATGTAAGTACCTACTTCTATGCTGGTAATTTTTATTTTTAAATAGTTTGAGGTTATGTACCTATATGTCTAGGAATTAACCATAAAAACATTATTTTCTCACGATCATACATCGAAATATGGTTGGTATGTATTATATATAATACATAGTTTAAATCGTACTTACGATAATGCTTTAACTCCTCTTATTTCCTCTGCATTAAAGCAGCTGTTTGACTTCATACATTCAAGCAGCATAAATGAGTCTACTTTGGGCAAGTTATCAGTTTGTGCTTCTACCTTCGCTAGTTATATCTTCACTCACAAAATATGAAAGAATTGTCACTGAACACTGAACTAGTAAATAAAATATCCTCGGAAATATCGAATATCTATGTTCACTTTCCACTTTACGATGACTTTTAGAAATAAAAAAAGCACACACAAACACGTTATGGTCTCGAACAAACATATAAATGATATTTTCAGGTCGATGAAGCAATTAATAGTTGATTAAAATACAATATAAACACACAACTACATAGAACCTGATGCAATACCGGATATATTGACAAAAGTAAACAAACAAGAGATATGACATCACACGTATTATCGGTAGCGTTCGGAAATCCTCGGGCGGTGGTGCATTGAAATTTGAATTTTATTTTAAAATTTGGAAGTAATCTCCAATGGAAACTGGTTTATTTCCTATCATTAGTAATTTTTGATATCAACTTATTACAAATTGATATCTAAACAAAATATGAAATATGCGTGTCATCTATTATATCGGGGTCTATGGGGCCTGGTACGAAAAACTTCCATAAAGCGTTTCACCTCTGCGTTTGTACCTAAGTCGCTGGAAGTAATCAGGGAAATAGGGACCCTATGAGAATTGAAAGAACTGAAACTATTGTCTGATGTGTTCCTGGCTTGTTGCTCTTCTTGGACCTGAAACAACCTGCACATTAAATGAAAAAAACCCTTCCTATTTCGAAATACTTCTCCATTATTTCCACCAGGGATTGGGATTTTGATGTGGGTACAATCAATACATGCAGAAACATATGGAAAATGAGCGTCCCCATAAAAATCGGTTTTTTTCCTTGAAAGCAGTGTGCACCCAAACGTTCAGCTTTCAATATAATTTTTTTTTTTAATAATTATGCCAATTATCGATTCACTAAAACCACCCAAATCATCAGATACAATCTGAAAATTACAAGTAGCATAAAATCGTAAATAAATTAATACTTGCAAAATGGGAGGTATGGGTAAACCACGATTGTATTATTTCTGTAGGCCTTTCATGTCGAGAAGTGGGATCCTATCTGTAACAGTATCTTTATAAAATCGATAGCGATTTTGAAATTCACTTCCCTTGAAAAATTCTATTGCATCTTCCATATCACGTATATTGCGCTTCCGTACACGTTCCTGACGATTTTATTTTTTATAATATCAGAAATTCCTCGTACATTTTTATTTTAACCCTACGTTAGGCGCGTAGATAAGAACACTTTGTATAAACTACAACAAAAGAAACTAATATTAATTTTAAACAAAAACATAAAACATTATGCTAGAATAATGGGATCAAAATATGGTAAAAATTTATTTTATGCACTCTAGACAAATATCACTTAGGTGTTCTTTGCAGGCGTATCTATGACACTTTTTGCAGTATTTTCGAGTGGATTTATCGCGTTTTCTATCACAAAATGAACAACGTCTAAAAATGTTTCTAGTAGAGTTTGTTCAGCCATCCTTTGCCGTTACGTCATAATGGGTGACGTATTCTGCTGTTTTACGTAAGTCTTATATTACTTGAATGATATTTTACTCTTAACCTCAAAATTATAATCAATGACATATGCTAAGAATTGTTTTCAAAATATGACAACTGAACTGTCAAAAGTAACAGATAAAATTAAGGTCCACCTTAGATAAGGAATACGTTAATGACGTCATAATTCCGTCTCATCCATTTCATGAATGAGAGAGCGAGCTGGACAATGTATGACGTAACGGCAAAGGATGGCTGAACAAACTATATTGCTTTTATTTGCAGCTCAGATACAGTTGTTGAAGTAAATGCATATTCTAATGGTTGCTCCCAATTATTTTTCAGTCCTCTGGCCATAATAACAAAAGCTCGTTCTATTTGTACCATCATCCTCAAACCCAATAACACAATCCAGACCAAAGTTATAAAATAAATTACTTTCCAACGATATTTCGTCTATTGTTGAAGCACAAAAATAAGATATTCAGCCTCCATATGGTCAATTTTTAATTTAAATAAATCAGATAATTGTTGGTTGAAACCAGTAGTGAAATGTGCGTTCTTCGTACATTTTTATAAACTTCTTACCTATGGCAGTAAAAAGATTTTTGTATACGTCTGCATGCCTTTGGCACAAGAAAGTATAAAGACGGAGCAAATTTTTCAAATTCATTTTAAAACCTTCGACATTCATATGGTAAAGTCTTATCACACAAAGCATTCAAATCTTCTACATTCAATTTTTTAGGTGCTGTGTTCAGTTCATCAATCTCTTTCATCAACTTCTCATTTTTTGCATTTAGCTGCTCAATTTTCCTTGCCATGGCAATTTTTCGAGGGCTGCTTGAAGACAAACTTCGGGGAGTTTGGGGTTCAATAGGTAATGACTCTGGAAATGGTGTTGAAACTGGTAGAGTTGCTAGGTGCACTGGAAAGATGAAATCAACTTATATATAGATGTTATTGCTAAAGTGTATGGAGACTTTCAAGAGTAGAGATGAGATTATTATTTTGTTAGAACAATGAATGTAGTAAATTATTTTGAATCGCATACGATGTAAGTTGAAACGATTTTTTAGGGTAAGAAGTATTAATAGGTTTATAATTATTAACAGTGATCAGGGAACGACGCAAAGTACTACAAATAGTGAAACAGTGACTCTCTCACCGTTATTATTGAAATACTGGAAAATATGCATACTGTGGAGTACAAAAAAAATTAAATATAATATAATGAAGATGAAAAGTCACAAACATTCAATAAAAATCAATAATCATTCGAATATGAGAAGGGGGTATTGTTTTCAGACAAATAACTTTTAGTAACTACATAATACACAAATATGAGAAGATAATTACAAAATTGGCTAAAAAAAAAAAACTAAAAAGTACCGATAAAATAATGAATATACAAGGAACATAAAAGAGAAAACCTGTACTGACATGTTTTTTGAATGATATTGACAAAATACTGTTCATCAATCTGATCTATTTCAAAATAACTCATAATGATCTCCTTTCCGGTCTCTTACGGCGTTTAGGATATTTTTTATGGGCTATTTGAAATAGAGCATCTCTGTTAATCAATCTCATGTAAATACCTCTCAAAACGCCTCCTGAGTCCACAAACCCATCTACAGAATGTGTTTTCAGATTATATATGAGGGAGGAGAGAAATTTCATCAAACATTAAAACACAATACCTGTCTTCTTCCCTTAGCTTACTGAGATGGATCTTTAAATGTGTAAAAATGTTTTCATTTACACCTGATAGAAAGGATACATTATTAATTATTTTGCCTAAAGATTCCCGGGACGGAAAGCTGAAAAACTTAGACAGGAAGTGATATGCTCGGGCGCTTTTCTTTTACAATGACAATGCAAAAATTTTGTTTCATCCGCAGATTTCTGAAATTTGATTGAAAAAAATTGAGAGCCACTTTCGAGTAGTTACCCAAGATGTTCACTAACCCTTCCTTCTCGGTTACTGATTTCACAAAATCTCTTACAGACTTTTAATCCACATTTTTTGCTTCAAGTCTTTTCACGAGGGTCACTGTCCTGTGTAAATTTTTCTTCGTTGCTGCTTCGGCTACTGCAAATAAAGGAAGTTATACGAGTAAATTGTCAAATGTACCTATTTCAAAAATATTTATAAAGCATAACAATTTTTCATTCAAATCAAAAAAAAATTTCTATCGGCAATCGTTTGCCAATGACACAGCTGAATAATTGAAATGTGCACACTATTTGAAAAACAATTTACAAGATTAGAAAGCAATCCTGGCCAAAGTGACGAGGATATATTCTCCAATTTTTTTGCCCTTAGCAGGCGCATCACAAATGAAATTTAAAATTTCAACATAATTTTTTTCAACTCCTATTATGCAATATAAATCCAGATGTTCTCAAATTCATTGCTTCCTCATTAAATTGCTTTAAAAATTGTTTCAATGGTGATGGCTTAGAATTACCACAAAATATACCAATAACAAATGGAGAACTTGTAAAATTTCTAATCAGACCTAAAATAGGCCAAAATTGAAGTTTTGTGCTAGAAAAAAGAGGTATTCCATCAATATTAATACTCAATTTGATGTGTTCGTCTAAACATGAAGAAAGTATTTGATGAATTAAAGAATTCTTAATCCCAAAATGACAGTATTCACCATTGTCTAAGATTTTGGAAGTTACCAAGTCTTGGAGTATTTGATAATGACCTACTGTCTAATGGAAGCTCGGGATGCAATGGATTTGAAATTTTTAGAAGGCTGATAGAAGTGATAGAAGAATGTGAAGCTTTTGTTTTCAATGCCCATTCTCGCAACTGAGAATTTAAATCAGGTTTTATTAAAGTGTTACTGACATTTACTGAGCATTCACCATCTAATGCAGCAATGACATATGGTATTGAGGAATCACAAATGCTTGAAGTTTGAGAAATATCAGATACTTCATCCGACTGAAAGTTATTTTCACTAGAAATATTTTTAAAGCTATTGACAGGCTGAGAACAATAACTTTCGACACTGTCTGTGGTGTGAACTGGTTCTCTCATTTGACCATCTACAACATGTTACTTCAAAAAAAAATTATTGTTATCAAGCAACAAAGCTAGTGTAAGGGTTCACCACTTTAAAACTTCGAAAGGTAGGTGCAACTTAGATTTTGTTCTATTATTATGAAATGAAACTAGTGCAATAAACTATATTATGACGGGAATTGTTCTCAGGGATGAATTCGGTCTCTATAAATAACTTAGATATTCTTGATTCATTCAAAAGTATATATTAAATTTCCAAAATCAGGAAGATACTGTAGTGTACTCACTGCGTTAATAAAGTGCCAAGTGAGTTAGGTACCTTGTGCATATATGCATAAGACTTATATTAATAAAATAATTACTAGACTGAATTTTATGGTGTTTAATTGTAGATGTACGAATTAACTTCTGTCATAAACTTGATCTGGGAGTGAGATATTATGTCTAAAGAAACTTAGCTGCTGTCCCTGGGATCTTGCTACAGGGAAATTTCCCCAAAACTTCACTACTTGGGGTTGGTAGTCGAAACGATATCCAGATTTCAACTTGATTCATGCGATAAAACCAGGAGAAAGTAACGAATTAAGCTATCAAACTAAAATGATGATCAATCAGGTATGTATATACTTAGTTAGGTATTTAGCAAAAGTTCCAACTATAATTCAAGCTATTCCTTGGGAATATTGCAATTGTGTTGAAGAATATGTTTATAGAGATCCTTATGAGGGCTCTCTTATGAAGGCCTAAAAAATAAGTTTTGTTGAAGTGTTTATCTCATACAAGAGATAGGTTATTGAAAAATGTCTGGAAACCTGGGATTGTATAATTATTCGTATTAATGATGTTTCTTGTTCCACCAAAAATTATTCTATCCAAGTCTTTTAGTTGAAAAGTTTCAAGGAAAGATTCAAAGTTTCTTTGTGCTACGAATATTAATATGTAAAATTTTGAGTACAGACTTTCTAGAAACTGAGTCTGAATAATACTCAGTATATAGCTGTAAGTATTATTTGTGATTTATATTATTCGAAGCTTCGGCTTCTTCAAATTCCATTTCATTTAGTATATCTAATTCATCGATATCCATTAGCTTAATAAAATACAGTAAGGCGGAACTTACAATTAACTAAACATATTGTGTATAAAGAAAAAAAAGAAAGAAAACATTTAATTTGACTATTAGTTCTTGATCTATAATTTTATTTCTGTCGTTAATGGTATTTTGTAAAACATTAAGAAGCTCAAATTTAATGCATCTCGTACAATAATATTCCAAATTTCTTTTCTGTAAATTTATACATCTAATTTCATTTGTAGTTAATCCACTACATTCAAAGCAGGTGTAATTTTTGCATGAGTCACATATCATATCTTTTGTGGGTTGTTTATAGCACACTGAAATGTTTGTATGATAGATGCACTTTTAACCAAAATCACACACTTTATGTTGGAAATAAGCCGCGTTTACACCGGAGCTGACAACATTGCTGCCAGCAAAAGCTGACAACATTTACAAAAATCGTACTTTTAATTCCGTCAACATTTGCTGCCAATAATGCTGTCAGCACCGAAAAGTGTTGGCAGCATTCACCCACCAGTAGTCGGTAAAGATCAAAGAATGTTGTCCAACATATGCTGGCAGCAATGTTGACGGGACTAAAAGCGACCGTCAACAATGTTGGCAACACTTACCTTAGCGCACGTGGTTGGCCGCCATGTCGTTCCGACAGCGTCAGTACTCTAGTTGCGACTGTTGATGGTAGTACGTCTGTGTTGTTTGGTGTCCGTGTTTCTCAACTCAATATGAACAGCGACAGCATTGAGAGTGAAATTAATTGGTCGCGTGAAAGTCATGCAATTGATTGACCTATATCGAGAGCAACCAGTTCTTTGGAATCCGATGGACCCTGATTATAAAAATAAAAACCTAAAGAACTATGCATGGAATGACATTTCGCGGGAGATAAAAGCCAGTAATTCGGAAGTACAGGCAAAAGTGAAAACATTGTTGGCACAGTTTCAAAGAGAACTTAAGAAGAAGAAGAGTGGTTCGGGGGCAGACGAGTATAAAAGCAAGTGGTGTTATTTTAAAGCGATGCTGTTTTTAAAGGATAAAACTACTGCACGGAAGATTAAAGAAGCTGGGATTGCCACTGACGACAAAGAGGCTGCCGATGAAACAGTGCAGGCAAGTAGTTAACAACTTAAGATTATTTTATCAAATTGTCACATATTTTAATGTCACTTTTATAGGTTAAAAAAGTTAAACATAAACACAACGGTCTAAAATTTGTTACAAAATATATAATGTAATTAACACTACTTTAATTGTTACTTTGTTATTGTTGTTAATTCAACTATACGTTATAATATGTGCAAACGTCCTTATGTACATTTGTATCTTAGGCCTAGTAGTTGTTTTGCCATGGCACTGAACCCTCTTCACTTTGAAAGTAAACACCGATTTCATCACGTATTTGTTTGGCCAGCTGGGAAGGTTTTTTTGGAATCTTCTTTAAACGAAGTAGAGTTTCTCTAGGCATTCCATCAACTCTCCATTGTCCTGGCACTAATGATCCTGTAGCTAGGTCCTCGACATCAAAAGCTCTGGGAGGTGTATACGTTGAAGCTGATGACATACTTCTTCGCAAAAAGTTATGCAGTTGACAGCAGGCTAAAACAACTGTGTCTGCCCGCTCTGGTTCCAATAACATTGGTTTCCTCAACACACGGAAAACCACACTCATTATTCCGAATACATTTTCCACTACTCTACGGCCCCTGCAGTGGCGATAGTTGAAGACACGTTTTACACTTGCCTTATCATGCAATCCAGGAAACGCCTTCATGATGTTAATTTTTAAAGGAAAGGCATCGTCAGCCAGGAAAAAGTAGGGTACCGGTAAGTACTCCCTTCCTGGAAGGAAACTTGGGTCGGGAAGATTCAAAGTCTTATTTTGAAGGTGTTGTTTTAAGGTACTATTGTCAAACACTCCACCATCAGATAACCGTCCTTGGCAACCAACAGAGACGTAAGTAAAGCAATAATTTGCATCAACAACAGCCAGGAGGACAATGCTGAAATAACCTTTATAGTTGAAATATTCACTTGATGTGTTGATGGGTGCCTGTAGCATCACATGTTTCCCATCCATGCTTCCAATGCAATGCGGAAAATTCCATTGCGAGTTGTACTCTTTGGCATGATGTAGCCATTCTTCTTCAGTATTCGGCAACTGCAAAATGAAATGTATTTTAAAGGGGTCAGTGATCCATACAGTCAAGATATAAGTGCCAATATACCATAATCTTATAAAAAATAAACGTTTATTTCAGCAAAAGATTTAAAACTAGTGATTTTTACCTACCCTGTCAACTCAAGGTAATGTCAACTGTAATGTAATGTGGTTTTATTTTTAGGAGGACATTGCAGAGGAGGGCAATGACACATCAATCACAACTGCCGACAACACACCTAAAACAGGAACGGATCCTCCTCGAAAATTGACGAAGAAGAGGAAAGCTTCAATGGTGGATGAAGCTTATCAAGTAATGAAAAAGTGTCTAGCCAGTTAAATCAGCCAGGAATTGAAGACGAGTTTGATATCTTTGGAAAAAAAGTTGCGTGTCAATTACGAAAAATTATAAACTCTCGGGACCAAGCACTTGCAAAACACAGGATTAATACCATTTTGTTCGAAATGGAACTTAATCAGTTACCGATGGGTCCAGAGCCATCAAGATCAACTAGTGCATCTTCCTACATTCAGTCATACGATCCATCAACATCTAATGAAATCCATTCATCCATCAACGCTGCAAGTCCCATTTCTGCTCAGTGGGCTCCTCAACATGACGAGTACAATGATGCTTATTGTGATAAAATTATTCAATCTATCGGTTTATCATCAAATAGTAACTAAATTTCTATGGAAATAAAGCTGTTTTGATTTGATATGTATTATTTATGTATGTCATTAAACTTTGAGTGAAATATTCACTAAGTTTCTTTAAACCAACCAATTTCCCAAACAACTATTATTAGCCTACTAACAGCATAATATAACCAATCACATATGTATTTGATTTTTGGATATGGAGGGAGGCAATCATGGGACACTTGGTTATATACAAGTATTCACTTACCTTTATATTATCCTTCAACTCATCAATCAAAGCTGCACAAACTTCAGGTATTATTCCAGAAATTGTAGATTTTGACACTTTAAACAGGTAACTGAGACTAGAGTAAGAGTCTCCACTGGCCAAGTATCTCAAGGTCACTGCAAGTCTTTCTCGTGCAGGTATTGCTAGCCTGTAATTGGTGTCTTGTCTCGCAATTTTAGGTCCAATAGCTGTGAGAAGGTTTTCAAAGTCGTTACTTGTCATCCTCAAGAAGTTTTTAACGCTGCCGTCACACCTCAACTCTCTTGACAATGGATTAATATCGTCCTGATTTAAATCTGAAAGTAAGTCACTTCCACTATACACAGATCTGGCCCTAAGGGAAGGCCTTACCCAATATCTCTTTGGTCTTTTCTTTTTACCTATGATGAAGCACGCTGCTGCTACCGCCGCAAGTTGCTCGAGTGTTGACATCTCGGAATGCCGAATGCAACTTAACGCACCAAAGCGCTAAAATGTTGTCAACACATGTTGATCAGTCTAGGGAATTCGCCAACATTTGCTGCCAGCATTTGCTGTCAGCATTTGTTGATAGCAATGCTGCCAACAAAAGCTGGCCAACATTTGCTGACAGCATTTGGTGTAAACGCGGCTATAATTATACCATGTTGTAGCTTGTATTTAACAACTTCTTCTACATGAAAATCAAATTTTAAAAACTATTTTTTCTCGGACAAAATTTAATATTTTACGGAACGATTTAAAGAACGTCTCCAGTATCCGAATATCCACGAATTATGTGGGGAGTATCAATAATGAAGATATATTTACGAATAAAATTTTATTTTTTGAAAGAAGGCAGAGTACAAAAGAATTTGATATAATGAATTATAATTAAGTTTGGTCTTCTGTCTTTTAAATTAATTTTATCATTTAATGTGGTTATAATATATTTAAACATTATCCATAGCACACATTTTTTAAAAAATTGAATATTACTGCAACAATCAAATTCAATTATCAATTTGTCACCCAATACTCTTGGAATATTGGATGAATTAATGTTTATAAAAAAAATTATGATTATTTTTCCTAAGTATATCAATTTCTAAAATAAAATTATGTGAAGGATGAAATGAGTTTCCATACTCCTTTAATTTAATAAAGGTATGTGAATCAGTAGCTTGGTCAGTTAAAAAATATCCTTTACAGTCTTCGCAACTGTTGGCTGTCAACAGTTTTTGGTATATGAATTCTACAATGTATGAAGATGTGGGAAAACGCATTTCATAAAAAGTATTTAAATTGGGTTTAAGACAATAACTGAAGTTTCTGTCGTACTTACTGAAACTGTATCAAATCTAAAAAATTTACCAAAAAATCTGCGCTATCATGTTCACAGTTTTTAGAAATAGAATGAGAGACTAGATTGTGATTGAACATGTTTTATGAGCTGCTACAGACTGTGAACATGTTGGTCTTAAGTTCTGACCACATAAATCCCGAATTATTCCAAATAAGTTCTTCAATGGATCTTGATTTAAAGATTGTTTGACTAGATATTTAAACCCTAATATTTCCCTATCGCTCCACAATTGAATGTTAAACACATGGAGGAGAATGTATCGGGTGGCCAACTAAGAACGGCCGTCGGCCATATCTCAGGAGTGGATTATCGCACAGGTTCGGGAAAAAAATATATTAAATATATTAAATATTATAATCAGATTCCTCGACAAATTCTGCATATTTTTAATATGACAGGTTCAAGTCTATCTTTTCAAATGAGGGGTGGGGAGAGTGGGAACCTTGTTACGAAAAAACGTCTGTAATTCCGGTTCTGCTTGACCGATTTTAATAAACTTGATGTTGTTTGAAAGAGCTTTTGGTGAAGAATCGAAAATTTGTGAATATGAAGCAATATGATCAATAACATAAATGCTAGAGGGCGCTGTTTTATTTTTTTTGAATATTGTGTTTTCTCGTAACAATTTTGAATGGAAACATACAAATTGAAATAGGTCTTTGAAAAGTGGACTAGATTAGCAATGAAACACCGCAAAGCGCAAGGCGATATATCTTTTCTATCCTTAGATATCGTAAAAAACAGGTAAATGGCGGGTTTCGTTCTTCCAACGTCTAGCGTTAACAGAAATTATTAAATTTAGCCTGAATGATCTTACAGTGGTCTGCAGTAATTTCCAGGTGATTTTCGAGGCCACTTTTGATATAATTTTTTTCTCCCGAACCTGTGCTATAATCCACTCCTGACATATGGCCGACGGCCGTTCTTAGTTGGCCACCCGGTACAAACTCACCATTCAATTTTTCAAATTTTAAAGCACTTAGGAATTACTTTGCTTTGTTCCAGGAATCATCATGTTGTGATCTTGATGTAAGTGGTCGATTAAAAACTTTGGCGGAATTTCTAGTGCTGTTTAATGTAACAAATAATTTATTCATAAAAAATTTTAATTCTGTTGTACCTTTTTCAAACTGCTGACCACATTTTCAAGCGAATGTGAGTGATGCAAGCACATCTGCTAAAAACCTGTGTAGCAAATGTAACCTTCATGTTAGCTCTACCCATAGGATGAAGATGATTTTCTGTAAGTTTTTTGCAAATTTTTCCACCTGGATTATCACCACCCAAATTATATAACAATTGCAAATCACTCCACTTGGCAATTTTATCTTCAAAATAGATGTTTTTCACAAAAAAATTGTTTCTGAAACACTTGAGTAAGTGAGGTGGGTGAAAAATATGGTGAATTTTGTGCTCTTCCACCCTGTATGTAAAATCACCATGAAAACCACTTTCGTTACTGAGAGCAGAAATTTCTCCAACATTTGCTGAGTCTTGGTCAGAAACTGAAGCCAATATTCTAAATTGAGTTTTTTTGTGAACAGCTTCAATTAACGATATTAGTAAAATTTTCAATTAAGAGGTTTTTATGCCAGACCTTACAAAATAAAATGCCAATGGCTGTTTCCAGATACAGTTAACTCCTTGCAACATAAAAACAAGTGCATGATCTGCACTATTTTGTGAGCGATCACTTCCTAAATCTTGTTAGCCCTCAACAAAACCATATTTTAAATTAATATTCAAATTTGGTTGCAAATATACTTCATCAAATATTAATGTGCAATACCTATATAATGCTTTCGTATTATCCGACATTGTTGATAAATGGAGTATAATTTTCTTATGTATACCAGTTTTAATGTCCAAATGACTCTAACTACGTTGTAAGATTCTAGAACTAATAAGATGTAATATCTTCTGTAAAAACCGGTATGCTTTAGGAGCAGATTTGTACAGTGCTGAATAAAGAGCCTTTTCATCCTTCGTCTATTTTATATTTTTGACAGACCTATGTCGCAATTGTGAAAGTACTATAGTTTCAGCAGTAGGTGACAAACTATCCAACAATTTAAATCGGGAATCTTTTAACGTTTTAATATTTTTTCTCTTATTTTTTGGGAATGAAAACCACAATAATGTTTTTTATTTTTTTTTATTTCGACGTTTCGGTAGCTACCTTTGTCAAGATTAAATAATGATAAAATAATTTTTGGTCCCTATCTGCCACAACGAAAAAAATATGACAACTAGACAATCAATAATATTTTGAAGTTTTGAAGACTACAAAACTTTGTTGTCAAATTTTATTAAGGTCCATTCATAGTAGATCACATCTCTGGTGAAATGTGAAATGAATATTTCATTTTTATTTTAATATATGTTCAACTCTTTCTACATTTTTTCAATTGTGTTGATAATAATTATCTTCGAAATGTTAATTGAGCCAACCGTAAACTTGAAGCAAAAACGAAAAACCTAATATAAACAATAAACACTATAGCATGCAAAAGAAAATCAGCTAATCAATCGAATCGAAGAAGTCCACCTGTCCCGCCATCTACAATATTGATGACACTTACTTTACCAGGGTTTATTTTGTAATTACATTGTCGACCCCCTGTATTGAACCTATTGAGAAACAAATTAACCCATTAACATTATGTGACCTGTAGAATGTAACTATATCTATAGTTGGCAAGTTTATCTGAAACTCCGGGGCATCGGTGGGAGGCGAGGGAACATGGCGCCTATCTGACATAAGCGTACCAATGGCGAACGGTACCTATGTTATAAAAGTATTGAAGATAATTATTATTATGTAATAATTTATATTTATATTGAAATGAAATTAAATATTCAATATTTAAAACATTTCAAAACATAGACAAAATATGAATTTAAAAATAATTCAAAAAAAAAGGTTGAAGCTATAATAATATTGAAGATTAAAATATTTTAAAGCGTAAATAATAAAATTGTGCTGCTGCATTAATGTGCTCAATTAGTGCCCCCAGTGGAATTCCCATATGATACGACTATGGCTCCTCCGCCTTATTTTCGAGAATGATCTGGAATACGTAACATCTAGAAAAACCCAGCGCATCCACCAGAACTTCGAGAGACTCCTAGAACTACAATACGTGCGAGTATAAATAGGCGACGAGCATCGCAGCGGAGTTAGTTAGTCAGTTAGTATTGATACTGAAAGAAAGCAATCGCGCCTCAATAGAGTGTTTATTAAGTGACTCTCATATAAAATATAGTTAGTGTGTGTTTAGTGTATATAAGATGGCGAAGAAACTTCGTGAATTAAAAGTTTCAGAGCTTCGAAGAGAGTTGGAGGATTACGAATTGGACACAAGTGGGGCCAAGTCAGCGTTAGTAGAACGACTGAAAGAATGCTATGATTAACAATGGATTGGACCCGGAAACGTTTGAATTCACCGACGAAGCGTCCGCCTCTATAACCTCTATAACCTCTTCTATAAAAAACGAAATTTCATCCATGAAAATAAAATTTCGACGGATATAAAAAACGAAATTTCATCCATGGAAAATAAAATTTCGACGGAAATGGAAAACAAAATGTCTGATATAAAAAAACGAAATTTCGTCCATGGAAAGTAAACTTTCGGCGGACATAGAAAATAAAATGACGGACATGAAAAATGAAATGACATCTATGAAGACTGATATTTCGGCCGTGGAAGAGAAGATTAAAAAAATTGAGCAGGAAATGAAACAAAAAATCAAAGAAATCGAAAGGAAGACGAGTAATAACCCGGATATTACAACTAGGCAAGCCCCGAACAACGTAGAACTGGCAGAGAAAGTAGAGTTGAAACCGAAAAGGGAAAACGATAGTAACAGCCGAATGAAACTACCAACATTCGATGGTAAAACGTCATGGCCGAACTATCTTAAGCAATTCGAGGCGGCATCAAAGGCAAACCACTGGAGTGAGAAAGAAAAAACGTTGAATTTAACTCTTGCCCTTAGAGGAGACGCCATGGATATCCTCCAGACCATTCCAGTGGAAGAGACCGAAGATTTTGAACAACTCAAAAAGCGATTGAACATGAGATATGGCCTGGAACACTTGGAGCATCTGTACCAGTCGCAGCTGAAATACCGCAAACAAAAACGCGACGAAACTCTGCAGGAATTCGAAGCAGACATTGCGAAGTTGGTGCGGTTTGCCTATCCATCGGCACCGGAGAATGTCATGGAATGTTTAGACATTCATCGACGGAGTTCGTGACCATGAAATGCAGAGAACTCTACGCTTGGCTCGGCATAAGACACAGGTTGACGTACTCTCTGCAGCCTTGGAGTACGAAGCAGCTACACAGGCTTCCGGAGTATACGGCAAGGTGAGTGCTGTAGCAGACGAACAAGTGGAAAACAAGCTTGACCAGATTGTCAACATGATGAAAAGCATCTCAAATGGAAAATCGAAAGCTGTGAGATGCTGGAATTGTGGAGAAATGGGACATGTACGCAGTTCGTGCAAGCGACCGAGAACTGCTACAAACAGAAAACCATGCCCAGCATAGTGCTCTCACTACACCAAAACAGAAGCTAAGGAAGCTGCCATTCGAAGAACCACGGTGACCAGCGACGAATGGACACCGGAAAAGTTGGAAGAGGAACAAGAGAACGATCCCGACGTGAAGAAAATCCGACATTGGAAAAAGGAAAACTGTCGACCTACTTGGCAGGAGATTTCAAGGTACTCGCCAACGATGAAATCGTATTGGGTCCAGTGGGACTCGCTGGTTCTGAAAAACGGTTTGCTACAGCTAGTAATCGAGAACGATGAAGGTTCCGAAAGTAGAAGACAGTTGGTGATTCCAAGAACAAGGGTAGCAGCAGTACTGCGGAAATTACACGACAGTGCGTCAGGAGGACATCTAGGTGTGAAGAAGACCCTTCAGAAAGTGCGAGAACGGTTTTATTGGATGCACAGTTCCGAAGATGTGAAGGACTGGTGTAAGAAGTGCACTACCTGTGCTACGACCAATGGACCACAAGGAAGAAGAAAGGCTCCTATGAAGCAGTACAATGTCGGAAGCCCTTTTGAACGCATTGCCCTGGACATTGCCGGACCGTTTCCACCGACAGCAAATGGCAGCAGGTACATTTTGGTGGTGATGGATTATTTCACAAAATGGGTAGAAGCGTATGCCATTCCAAACCAAGAAGCCGCAACTGTTGCCGACGTGCTTTTGAATGAGTTCATTTGCCGATATGGAGTGCCCCTGGAAATACACAGCGACCAGGGCAACTTCGAAAGCCAGCTGTTCCAGGAAGTTTGTGAAAAGCTCGGCATGAAGAAAACGAGAACTACGGCTTTGTATCCACAGTCGGACGGAATGGTAGAGCGAATGAACAGAACTCTTGGCAAATACCTGTCTAAAGTAGTATCTAACTATCAGCGAGATTGGGACCAATATCTCTCGCTATTTGCGATGGCCTACAGATCCGCCATCAATGAGTCTACCGGCCAAACACCAGCAAAAGTTCTGTTCGGACGCGAAATGAGATTACCCTGCGACCTTGAATTTGGATGCCGACCCGGAGAAGACATAGCTAGTGAAGATTACGTGACCCAGCTGAGAAAAAGAATGGACGACGTACACGAGCTGGTTCGATCGAATCTCCAGATCGCTAGCGATAGGATGAAGAAAAGGTACGATACGCAAGCTACAGAAGGAGGTTTCCACGAAGGAGACAAAGTCTGGCTGCATAACCCAAGAAGACAAAAGGGTTTTTCTTCCAAAGTTGCAGAAAGCTTGGGACGGTCCGTACCTCGTGAAGAAACGAATCAACGATGTCATCTATCGTATCAGCAAGATCCCAAACGGAAAGCCAAAGGTGGTACACCGTAACCGATTAGCGCCATTCGAGGGTGACCACGATGAGGAAGTAAACCAGTTTCAGGAAGTAGCCGATCCTGCTTTTGTAGAGTTCATGGGTGCTTAGGGTGGTACCGGAAAAGCAAGATTCGGCGTCACCACTGAGAGACGACAAGACATGCTTACCGTTCCAGAAGGATACTCACTGGCAATAAACATCCCTGCCAGCGTAACCGATGCACGCGGACTGGCATCTCTGTTCATAAAGAAGAGTGGCGCCCGACGTTTGCAAAACCAGCTACCAGTACCAGGTGAAGCTCTGAAGCTGCAAGATGGCTCCCGCTACAATTTCCACCTAGTGACGAGAAACACCTTCGACGAAAGACCAACGTACGAGGATGACTGGGAAGCATTACGAAGCTTGAGGGAGCATGTGCTTGAATTGGACGTGCATAGGCTAGCCATGCCCAAGATTGAATGTAGGCATTTAGATTGGCGAATAATCCGTAACATGGTAGAAGTAATCTTCCGAGACACCGAAGTGCAGGTACTAGTCTGCGGCCAAGCACGGGAGACACAGCTAACAGAGAAGACGGTCGCATGTTACTTCCATGCAACTAGAAAATGTAACAAGGGAACCAGTTGCCGATACAGTCATCTCGTTTTAGTTTCCTAGTTAGTTCCAGGAGGAACTGTCTCTTAAGGAAGGGGCAATGTTACGCGAGCTGCTGCATTAATGTGCTCAATTAGTGCCCCCAGTGAAATTCCTATTTGATACGACTATGGCTCCTCCGCCTTATTTTCGAGAATGATCTGGAATACGTAACATCTAGAAAAACCCAACGCATCCACCAGAACTTCGAGAGACTTCTAGAACTACAATACGTGCGAGTATAAATAGGCGACGAGCATCGCAGCGGAGTTAGTTAGTCAGTTAGTGTTGATACTGAAATAAAGCAATCGCGCCTCGATAAAGTGTTTATTAAGTGACTCTCATATAAATTATAGTTAGTGTGTGTTTAGTGTATTATATAAATTATTAAATGAGGACTGTATTTGAATATAAATCTGTAAATATAAATTAGAATAAACGTCACAATATGAAGCTTCACAATCATTACATTCAAGTTTGTAAATACCACTTTTTGATAATTTATTGATTTTATCTTTTGAATTAACCAAATGTTTACTCAAATAATTAGTGCTTTTAAAAGAAATTCTTGTATCTATTAATTTATTATTAAATAATTTTGGAACTTTTTGAGAGATGTTTTCATTCAGAAAAGGTGCAGCTAAATATCTTGAAGATTTCTCTTCAGAAGGATAAGTCAATTCTTGTTCTCTTTTGTTTTTGATTTTCTGAATTAACCTATCAATGATACTAGGATTATAACCATTATTAGTTCCTTGTGGCATTACTTATTATTTTTTCTCTTATTCTTTTGGGAATCAAACCACAGTAATGTTTTTTTTTATTTCTACGTTTCGGTAGCGTTCCAGCTACCGTTGTCAAGATTAATAGCGCTTTTTTTAGCTTATTCTGGAAATGTTGTTAATAAAACGCGTTTGTTGTTACTTTTTTGTGTATGATCATTTTTGTTTTCAAAACATGTATAACTCAGTTTGGTGATTTTGTGTATTGAAAGTGTGTATCGATTAACAACTATTCCAATGATAAATCATAAGAAAACCTGGATAAAAACTTATGATGCTATCCTGATAACGCAGGTAATTGATTATTGGAAATTTCTCTTTCTAACATTGGTAACCAAATTTGACTTCATTCGGCTGAAATACTAGCTACACATTTATCTGCATTTAGTTGTATTAAAGCACTTTCTTTGATTTTTCGTCTTTTATTATGGGCTCTTTCAATATTATTTTTGTCGAATCCCATTGAATTTTATGCCCCTCTTCCCAGCATGTTTACAAATACCTGACTTGAAGAACTCCCTATCTTTGATGTATTTTTTATGTTCACTTATTCGGACTTTCAATGGTCTAGATGTTTCACCTAAATAGAATTTGTCGCATTCATTTTTTGGTTTCGTTTTTGTTAAGATAGATCTCAAAGTATTGTTAGATTTAAAGCTGGTTCGAATATGAATGGAAACATTTCTGACTAACTGCTGTTCTGATCCCATTGACATCAAATCCGTATTTTCGTGTAAACTGTCTTTACCCACTTCTTTTTCCGTTTTCCTCTCGCGTTCTTGCCACAGGTATACTTTGTACCATCGATGCGACAAACTGTTTCTGTTGAGCCATGCTTTTTGTATTTTGCCAAAATTCTGAATGTACTCTCATTAACATATCTTCACTGATATTCGCACTGCATTTAAAATAGCAGCTTGGCTGACATGGTGGTTTCAACACTTTTTCTGCAATAAAATTTTTTCTGCAGTGATGTTCTTGCCCTCCAGCAACTTTCTTCTTCCAAACATTTCGTTTCCAAGTCTCTGGATGTTTTTGTCTTTTCTTGCCCTTACGAACAGCTACTTCATTATTCTCCAAGTTTCCAGTCAAAAGTTCAGCAGCATTCTCAATTTCTGATTTTTCAGAACTTGAACTAACTTCGTAATTAGGATCAGCTACAGAGTCATCGGAGCCATAGTCTAAAACTTCATTAGCTACTGAAGTTACATCAGCAACTTCATGATTGCATGATTCATTTTGAACCACGTCTTGTATTGAAGTAGAGAATGCAACTGGTATCATTGAAGACAAGCAAGCACTGTGTTCTGCTGAAATATTCATGGAATCAGAAAAAAATAGGTCAAATGTCCATAAAAATAATTTAATACTACACCAAATATCGTCATATGAAAAATATTATCTCCCTAATACAATCGTATAACAGTATTATCTCCGTAATTTACATTGACGTGGGAAATATAAAGTGTATTAACTCCAAAATGTTTTAGCAAATATGGATTAGTTATAAGTTGAAAAAATTGATGTCTGTTATAGGATGTAATAACGCAACAAACGTGTTTTTCTCCTTGCAATAATAACCCACTATATAAAAATAATATTAAAACTTACCGGTCTGCGATTGAGAGGTTATGTTATAGGTTATTTCTTCCGAAATACTTCCACTTGATGGTTTTTCAATTGGTTTCTTAACCATTTGCAATATTTTTGATGGTTCTGGTGGACATTTTTCTTAACAGATTTATAATAATTATATATAATATTTATATTATATAATAATATAACCAAATAATAATATGACCACTTAAACCAGCCGTTAATTAGAAGATAATGCTATTATAGTGTTGGAGGGGAATGTACACGCACTCACAGGTGGAGTTAATACAGTTGAAGAATTTTTCTTCAGTATTTAAAGCACATACATCTGTTTAGCTTTGAAACAGAAGAATATTATCTCCTATAATTTTGTTTAGCCCGCAGCTACCAAGTCACATAATACTCTTTCTTTCTGAGTAAAAACAAAACTATTCAAGATAGGAGATAATACTCTTTTGCTGGCAAAAGGTGAATAATACTTATAACCGTAGGTCAAGTAAGTCAAAAACAAGAAAAACTGGAGTTAATACAGTTTTGCCCTGAGGTACAGATATAATCAGTTTCTATATATATTTATATATGGAAACTGATTTTTGCTTTGCTTTAAAGGTAAGGTATTTTTCAAAACACCGGTTTTTGTGAAAAAAAAAATGATGTTACGAATCGTACTTGGATTCAATATGGATACGAGATAGTTCAAAATCCGCACAAAATATAACCTAATGATCATCATATTCATCACATTCATCAGTATCATCACTTTGATAACTGTCGTTACCAACATTAATTACGACTGGTTCAATTTTCTCCATAAGCTGGTCGGTTTCCCAAAATTTCTCTTCAATGTCCTCAACGTGTCTAAAGACATCTAAAGACATCCGTAGTTATTAAGGACATTGCTTCTTCGGTAACTTCTTTCAGAGATGTTAGGATAAAATTTCCCGTAGTATTCCGACTTCTTATTAAAATTTCAGTCGTTCCCAAGCTAATTCAATAGGATTCAATCTGCACATATATGGAGGAGTTCTTAATGGTATATGTCCATGTGATTTTATGATCCTGTCAACAAAATAATTTCTCTGATCCTCGGGTGGCCTGTGTAGTAATACCAGATCAAACAACTCAAATTTTCTGGCAGTTGTATCGTGATCAATACCTATGAATGAATTACCTCAAATTAATGTATATCTATTTTTATACGAAAGGTAGGTACCTTTTTTTGTAAGCCAAGCTACTATACCTTTCTTTAAGGATGATTTGGTCGGTGTTTTATCCTCTTGTAACGAATGGTAAGGAGCATTTTCGAGTACAATGACCGAATTGGCTGGGAGATTTGGGATGAGTTTTTCTGAAGCCAACCTGAAATGATAATATTGATTATATTCAGCATAATTTGGAAGCCAGAATTCAGTTTTATTTACTCACCAGTAGAACCTATATTACTTATCACCCCAGAAACGTTCTCACTCTGCCGACATTTCTTGAAAGTTAGGACATTGTCTTCCCTCGTTTCGTTCAAATAAACAATATTTCGCCCTTCTTGGCGATACTTTCGTATATCGCGAATATACTTGTAGGGTCAAGTGGTGTAAAAACGAGGCGAGGCTTGACAATTGTATGTAATATTAAAGCTCACATGTGGAATTTATATCCGTCATCAATTTTTTTATATCCGTCATCAATTTTTTCAAACTACTTTAAAATTTTCGTGGAAAAAATAAAATACGTGTTTTGTTTTCCACCCTGGTTTGGTGTGAAAACAAGACAGCTATGGCGAAAAACAAGACACACTAATTTTTTATACTTAGAACCATTTCGGAAGGCTGGGTTAAATGAGAAACACAGAAGGTTAAATCTACAACAAAGTTCACATTTTTTCAATTTTTTATTTCGACAAAAGTATGGCGCTCTGAATAACAACATAACACATATTTCTCCCTAAATATTTATTATTATTTGGCAAAGTAATTCATAATTCTGAAATACAAGTAGGTACCTGGGTATCTTACTCATTTATAACATCACTGAACATTATATTCAACGAAATCAATAGTAGGAAATATGAACTGTTTAGTAGTACGCTTTGTTGCTCCCTGGACAGTTGGGGCAGGAAGTTGGCATTCTATATCAGTCTTCAGTACAGCATATTTTTCTGCGATCACAGGTTCCAGGAACTTGTTACCGTTGCGTCGAAGGTATCTTACATCAACGTATTCATCTCCTACTTCGTCAATTTGTGCCACATAGAAAACTCTCTTGCATTTGGTTGCAAATCTCACTAGGACGTAGTTACCTTCTTTCATTGGTGATGGTTCATCTGCTTCGTTATTTTCGAAATCGAGCGATTTTTCTTCATTACTAAAAATGTCTTGTAAAGTAGGGTAGGGCGGGGCTGGTTGAGCAAATTTTTACTTGAACGGATGTAGCTTCTTAATGATAAGTCTCAATAAATTGTTATGCGGCTTGATGGATTTGTTGTTTATCGCTTAACAAAAGTGTCAATAGTATTTTTATAGTAATAAGTAAAATTTAATGCAGAAAGTCAAGTACGCTCAATGTACCCCATAGGTGGGGTAAGTTGAGCAAAGGTGTGGGGCAAGTTGAGCACTAAGAAAGTATAATGAAACCATAGGTTCAATGTTGACTAGTGATGGAATAAAATAAGTGTTTAACAATCAGTTCTTTATTTATAGTCTTTTAGTGACAGAGAAAACAACACTTATAGTAATTTTCTTTGAATAATTAACCAAAAGTAGAATCAACAAAACAATAACGTATTTTAGGAATAACTTCACCATTAGATTCAGTCTTTCTGTTTAAAATCAGACTTGTTTTTTTATATTATTACTCATATACTTAGCTTATATCTTAAAAATAATAATTAATCTTTGGAACCTAATGGTAATTGTCTTAGTGACAGAACAACAAAACTCAAAGTAATTTTCTTTACGTAATTAACTGAAAATAGAATAAACAAAACATCATCGAATCTTAAGACAGACTTTAGGATTAAATTTAGTCTTTCTATTTAAAATTAGACTTGAATATTTGAAAATATATATTAATAAGATCTTAGCAACTTAATCGTCGTTGTCACTATTGCAATTGACACAATTAATTAGTTAACTAAATACATATTTTAAAGACTTCAACTATATACATGTGAACCTTTTATCACCTGTATAAGAAAAACTAGGAAAAGGAAAAGAACAAGATAAAAAAAATATCATTGTATGTGTGTATCTGGCGCTTATCACTAGAAGGGAAAAATATAAAAGCGAAAATCATAAGAGGAAAAGCATAGACTTAAATGCAACTTACCATTCACATTGAATGCACTTTAGGAAAATAAAGTTTGAGGTAAATCTCTCAAAATAAATTTAAAATTCAACCTTATTGTTTCATGGTTCACAGGAGAAAGAAAGCTTATTTTAACTACTTGCTATTAAATTGAACCATGCGATGAGCAATCGACATACATTGTATATTCCTCTCCTGTTCACATGCTCCGCTTCGAGAAAGAATTTAAATATTCGTAGTGTGTTCTTAATTTCTATCTCTGTATAGGAGAGAAGAATTGAAAGATTTGACCAATATCCGTGTATATTGAACCTCACCAACGTAAATTATTCGTCGCACATTAAATGTAAAAATTTTGCCTTTTGAAGCGATCGGTGCTACAGGTTTTCGACGAGAATCACATGTTGATAAGAAAAAAGGACTGGCTACTCGCCGTCCGGTAGATATTTAAATATTACAATGATAGTGGTCAAATATAACGTTACAATCTACTTTTTCATACTATATTTATGAAGAATTTTCACAGGGTACTGAGACCATTCACTATCAGGAGGGACCATTCTTTTTAGTAATGTTTCTCCAACCTGTTCGCTCCGAACATTCGGATAATAACTTATTGTTCCATCAAAACTTAGCCAATTTGATGCAACTATGGCTGGTGCACCATTTTCTTCCACGAATCTTACAATCACAAAACTCATCGTTAACTATGGGTACCTAAAATCAATTACAATAGTCAAATAGGTACTTTAAATAAAGATACATTATTGTGATGTGCCTAAAAACCAATTATATAAACAAAAATGTGTAAATACATTATAGGTATTACATGTTAAGTGTATAGAAGAAATTGTGAAGAAAACTAGGTATTTAATATATAAATTAACAGCAGTTGATATATTTGTAAAGGTACCTACCTTTTTTTCGGGTCGAGATGGGAAACTCGTTCGACTGGGTCCTGAACAGATCCAGACAGTGTTGGACCCATTCCCAATGGGATGCCTACCAACCAAACCCACCTCAAACTCGCTGTTACCCTCGCCCCAAAACCACTACCCTAGCACACTCCGAGACGGGCATTCAAAAATAACATAACAATTCAACAAATTTTTAAAATATATTTTATTAGTTTGCATCTGATATGTGAAAAAAAAAGTATGTGAGGAGAGAATGAAAAGTTTCATTTGTAGGTTATAATGGAATTGCAACATGATTGTCTTTGAAAGGAAGCAACATAATTTTACCTACAATATCAACAAAGATAGATTTAGTACGATATATATTCCAAAAACGGAACTTTCAATGAGAGGTTTCTTGAAAAAATTGTCTTTGTTTAGAAATTCTCTACACAGAATAACCATGCTGCTCCCATTTTTTAAAAACACACTCCAATCAACCAGGTATTTTGGTCACCCCTTTCATAATTTTCTTACAAGTGCCTCCTTATAGCAGAATTCCTCCAAATGGAAGAATCATGATTGGCGCCTCCATAATTCGCATTTACATTCAAAATCAATAAAGTGGTATCGCAAATGATTTGTACATTTTTTGAATCTTTCTGTTGAAATATAAATGTTCGTCCTCAGTAGGCTGTAGAATGGCTGCCATCGATACAGCCTATAGTTCCAGGAAATTCAAAATCTTGCATAAATTGAACTTTTTTTACTTCCTTTTCTGCTAGAGTCCTTGGAAATTTTAAGCAGGTGCTATAGCTTCCATAGCCATACAAACCTCTGATAGAGCACTACTGAGGGTTTGCTGCGCCATAGAAACATGCATCTCATTTCCTATGCCCCTTTGGTATTACCCATGTGCAAAGAACCGAAGAGCTCCTATAACTCTCTTTGTAATGTTTATCTTCGTAAATCGATGTCCATCCTGCATACGAGGAGTCACTTTGGTAGTTTCTTCGTTAGTCTCATTATTTTTGTTACTTTCTTCGTTTGTCTTATTCTCTTTGTTACTTTCTTCCATATTCGGGTTTAGATCACTGCCGTGATGATTTTCTAATGCTTCATTCCTCAGACCTACTTCCCTATTTGATGGAAAATCATTGGGAATCGATTGTATTGAGGATATAGTGAATACAGGGTTCATCGTTTTATCATTAAAAAATATATCATCAATTATTTAGAAATATTCCCACTTTATACATAATCCCCTGTTTTATTTTTTTTATCTTCATTATCTTTATAAGTTTTTTTTTAAATTCCTCATTTTTCTATCTAATATCTCTATCGTTATAGAGTTTTAACCCTGATTTTCAAATTCTTTTATTATTTCCAACCAAATATCTTTATTTTTGATTTTAGAATTCCGGAAAAAAACATTTTTTTCTCTATATAGGTTTGAAAGAAATAGAGTGGCTTGTCTGGACCTTCTAAATTGATCAATGCTAGTCTCGGTGCTAATGTTACCTAGAAGCAGGTTGAATGTAATATTAAAATTGAGAGTAGAAGTTCCTAACCTGTACATCCCAGTAAACACAAGGGCATCCATAAGATATCCATTAGGTACAATACGGATATCTATTGGAGGTCCTTTGATGGAAAAAGGATGTCTCATGGACATCCAGTGGATATCCATTGGCCACCAACTTGAACGTCCAATGGATGTCCATTTTCCGATCAGATATGGACATCTATTGGACATGAATTGTACCAAAATGGATGTTATATGGACATTTTCGATCGGATATGGACTAATTCTGGACATGGATTGGACCACAATTGATATTTAATGGACGTTACCTGGACCAGTGATGTACATAACCTGGAACATTGATGGACGTCTTATGGACATTAAATAACCCATGGCTAATTGGAAAAAACTGGCAATTTAGAGAAAATAGTCAGAGAAAAAAATATTTTCCCTTGAAATTCGACTTGTTTCAAGTACAAAAATGGAAATATTAAATTGAACTCACCATATGTTCCACACCTGAAGACCTCCGCCTTATGAAGTGGCCAACAGGTGTTTGGTACATCATGTCTTTTAATGGCCTGAAGTACCTTGTCTTGCGTAAAAGGAGGCCAATAACAATGATCACTCCCTACGAGCCATGTAGTAGGCACAGCCTCCACAGAATTCTCCTCACAAAATTTAACTATGGTCCATGTTTGTGCCATTTTCCATCAGTTTATGCTGTGAAAAGAACATTGCCAGAAATTTGTGCATCTCTGCTGGTGTGAAGATAATGAGTATTTATTTGTGCATAAATTGTTCAAGACGATTAAAAATGAACAAAAAGCATGTATTCACAAGCCATGAAGATATTTTATCATCATGAAATATTTACAGTTCTTTTTTGAAATAAAATATTATTCTAAATGTAAAAGAGGAAAAACTACATATTCATCACCACTTGTATTCAGCCTAACCCATTTGTAACAAATGGCACTTAGAGGCAATGTATGGAGAGGGCCTAGGCTGCTACAGATAAAAATTCCAAGTTCACTGGAATTACAAGGTGATGAAAAAAAAACTTTTTTTGTTGAAAAATTGTCGATCTATTACTGTTACTGAATTGCCATCAGTTACAAAGTTTCTGACAATTATCAAAATATTATTCATGAGACAACAACAATTATCAGGTTCTGTGGCTCCTAAAACAAAATTTGAAAACCTAATTTTTTTGAATTGATTCAGAGGAGTTATATTTGGAAGAAGAGGGTCACTAGAATGTTCACTAGTTGGTTCACAATGTGGTGTTGAAAACTGAGGATTAATCACATCTTTTGACATTAAAATAAAATCACGTTCATTGATTCTCTTCAACAGGTTCAACAGGTTCATTTCCTTTTCTTACCATTTTTTTCAAATTTTGCATGTGATTTTCAAAGGGAAATGCACTGAACATGTCTAGTGGCCCAAAGCACCTCACATCATCACACAAATGTAATAAATTGTGGACATTATGTGAGATATATTCTTCTCCATATAAGTTGATAAATACCTGAACAAAATACTTCAATAATGATTCTGCATAATCAATAAGGTGTGATAAATGTTGGCTAGACAATATTGTGATGGCTACATGTAGGGTCAGGAAGTGAGCATACATTTCTGAATTCAATACAGATTTAAGTACCAGTGGATCTAAATATAATAAAAACATTCGAAATTCAGTGGCTTTCCATCTTTTGAATTCTGCCAATGACCTGCCTTTGCGACTGAACTCCACTGGAACCTGTGAAGTATGACTCAACATGGATCCAGGTACAATTCTTATTTGATGAGATGATAACTTTATTCCTGGTTTACCTTCAATCCATAAAATGATTAATTTTTTAACAACTCCCAGGCAAATTAGATGCATATAATCTAATGGGAAATCATTAATCATATTAATACCGAGAATCAACTCAAGAATAGATGTACCAGTATGATGTTCTTCTTGCAATTTAGATCTGCAATCTCAATCACTACGAAACGTTAAATCATTAAACTTAGGAAAGCACACTCTTTTATTGACATAACAACCACTTGCCAAACATTTTGTACATGAATTGTAACCAGAATGGCCTCTTATATACTTGATGTAACATTTAGCAGGAACATCACAAATGAAAGCTTTAATTTTTATATTATATTTTTTCCATTGAGTGTCAGACCTTCTTGAATAGTATCTCTCGCTTCACTTACAAACAAATTCAAGAATTCATTGGCATCTTTTGGTTTCTCATTACCATGATACAAACCAACTACATACACAGGATTTTTCTGTCTGAACAGATTACATAGAATTGGATACAATTGGCTACCTGAGCTCTTAGACAAAGGCAATCCATCAATATTCAAGCAAACTTCTATTGTATTAGAACTTTTGATTTGAGGATGAGCGGAGTCCATTGACCTTTCAATGCATTTGTTGAAACCAAAGTGTTAATAAACTCCTGGTTCTACAACTCTCAGTGGCAGCTCCCTAGGAGTATTCAATAGTGTTCTAGAATCCAAAGGGAGTTCTGGATGTAGAGGTTTTAATATATGTAGTAAACTAGAGAATGCTGTTTGAGTAATGTTATAATTTACTGCCCACTTCCCTAGTTGTAGTTGAAGTGATTTTTTGTCACTATGAAGTATATTTGGGTTTAGTTCCGTTGCTTGTGACAAAGTATCTTCATCATCTTCCAACGATGAGTCAGTTTCGCTATTCTGCTGTTTTTCTATGGAGGAAAACTCCTCGGGAGACTCACATACATTAAAGCCTTGAACAACATGCTCACTACTTTCTCCAAAAAACTGATGGTTTGAAATGCTTGAAGCAGGGGGTGAAATACAAGTTGAACTTGAAGACTGATTCGATTGTGTGTCACAGAAAGAAATTGAGGTCAACTCTTTTCTTGTTCGTTCATAAATTTTATTTGGATACTTTTTTCGTACAGCCCTTTTCTCCATCTTGCCTGGTGGGTGGATCACAATTGCAATACACTTTTTCACTTTTCTCTACTTAAATTTCTCAAATTAATATCTAATAGCATTGTTTTCAAAAAAACAAAATCAATGAGTAACAACGAAAGAGCGAGGCGAAAATAAATGGTTAAATGACTTGTCAAATGTCAACCGCAACTGATTTTAACACCGTTTCTTCTGGGAAAAACGTATGCACTCAGTGTATATTATATATATCCCTTATTGATTGGTTGTGTTAAACAAATACAAATATATGTAGAGGTAGGAAATATGTAGAGGTAGGAAATAGTTCGCACTGGTGCGACGAGTGGAAAACGGTATGACAGTGCTACCAGCACCTTTTATTCTCATGTATTATCATATTATCAGCTATTAAATATTGTATTGATCATACTCCATAAGAGATAATACGCAAAATTAAACCAAAATTTCCCTGCCAGATTGCTTAAGATGATCGATGACGCATGCGCAAGGAGTATTAAACATGTAGAATATTTTCGCGCATGCGCAGGAACTCCGCTTTACCACCATTTTTGGCTTCAGAGTATTATCAACATTCGTAGTTTAAATATATATAATTATCATAGATTAATCGCTTGATCTGTGGTATTATTTGAACAAAACATGCACATTTATTAGATATCAATTAATGGATATCTACTGGATGTTCATGAACGGATATCCACTGGATGTCAATTAAGGGATATCCACTGGATATACATCAATGGATATCCACTGGATGTACATCAATGAATTTCCATGGAACAACCCTAAAATGGACATCCATTTCTGGTCCATGTCCATAGGGACTAATTAAGGATATTGAGTGGATATCCATTGGACGTCCTGTGTTTACTGGGATGGAGTTGACTGAATATTACTATTATCGCTGTCACCAATACTTTCTCCATTTCCTCGATCTACAAATTGTATAAAAACATTAATTGGAATAAAGTGTATTAGGATTAGTGTTTTAGTGATTTGATAAAACTAGGGCTGGTTGAAAACCCAAGTAATATTTGAAATGCACACTGCCAGATAAAATCCCAAAATGTGTTCAAAATTAATATCAATAGATCGTAATATCTAAGCACTTGTTAAAATCTGCAACACCCAACACCTCGAAGTAGACTTGGATTATACCTCCCGTTTTTTTGACAACTTTTGCAGCTGCCTAACCCCATAACCAATTTATATACTCTTCTTTTGACAGTCTCTGGCTACTTTGATTTGCTAAGCCTGCAAAGTATATTTCAGAACACTTCACATCTAAAAATGAAACCATTGAAAATTGGGAGTTAATCACAATAAATTTAACTCACCACTTTGGAGCATACTGTGGAGAGTTGAACTTCCTGACACACTATACAATTTATCATTAAAATCGTAAGTCACCTCCAGCTGTTCACTCATGTTCACTAAAATACAAACTAAAATATCTCCAAACAAAGATATTTATAATATGTCATAAATGACAGTTAATGCATCATAAATCGGTAGCGAGTTGCGTATTTTAATTCTTATTGAAAAATGGTGACTGATATCATAGCGCTCAATCTGATCAGTTAACAAAATACGCGTTCAGTAGGAAATTGATGATAGCTTCGGTAGCGCTACGTTGTGATGAGCTCGACCATTGTCATCCAACCAGAAGGATGCGTTGAAACATCTGAGCCAATGGGAGCGTTATGAAGCATGTAGGGTTTGAAATTTTCTCTGGGAAATATGAAATAAGGAGGTATTGAATTTCCAATAGTATCGATTCCACTGCACACTGTGACGAGTGAGCCTCTTTCTGCAGAAGTTGCTTGCCCAACTTGCTCAGTGCCTCTAGGAGCAATCACTCTGTGTGGGCTGAACAGTAGTCAATCCGGCTTCGTCTATATTATAAATAGATTTAGGACCTAAATGATGCCGTTCATAAACCCTTCTTAGACTATCAAAGAAATCCCCTACATTTTTTCTATTAAAACTTGTTGCGCGTGAGAAACTAGTAGCTTGGCCGCGTTCAGATTTACAGAGTAGACGCGCCCGAGCGTTCATATTTTACCCAAAAGTCGTTCATAAATGTAGAACGTTTACGCTAGCTGTTAGTCTTTTCCGTTCACAAATTGATGGGTAGAACGCTTTCTAGGATGAAATTTTTACCCTACTCGAAAAGTATGTTGAAATTCGTCCCTGCTGGGATGCGCGCCAATATAACGACTTGTGGAATTATTTTTCTATGTTTTGGAGGTTAAGACATTTAAAAATGAGTAAAATAACTGATATTCTAAATGAAACTAATTATAGTCTCGTTACGGACGAGGAGGGAGATATAATTATAAATAATAACAAGGTTTTGATCCAAAAAATTAGTGGTAAGTCTATTTATTTTACAACTTTAGATAATTATAAATAAATTCTAATTAACACCCATTTTTTATTGCAGATGAAAGTTTATTAGAAGTTGATGTCAGTTTGGTCGAAAAACATTTTAATATTAGACTTGAACTTGAAAATACAGAAGAGGGCAATGTTCAAAACCAAACTAACGACTTGGAGCCGAGAAGAAATTTTAACTTTAATAGATCTGTACAAACATTATGTAGGAGACTTTAAATCAACAACAATTGAAAATGATGCTGTTTGGAAGAAAATAAGTGCTGATGAAAACCCGATCCTGAGAGCAGTGTAAAAACAAATTTAAATATCTTGAAAGTAAATACATGGAAAAAAAAGACAAGATGGGCGCTAGAGCGATTGGCACGAAACCAGTAAACTTCAATTATTTCAAAGAATTTGATGAAATCTTTAAAAGTCAACCAAATGTTACACCTGTTTCTGTGGCTTCATCCTCAAGAGGCATAAAAAATACACTATCTGATGGCACCAATCAAAGTATTACTATTGGAACACTTGGTGAAAATTTAGAGGGAAAAAACAGCAAGAAAAGGAAAATATGTGAAAGTGTGTATAAAGAGGTACAAGAAATGAAAGAAGAAGGGCGTAACATTTGTCACAAAGAAAAAATGGAACAACAAAAAGAACTGATTGATGTTTCCAAAAATATGATTGAAATGCATTGAACTACGTTTTGTCCATGTATTTTAACTTTTTCAAATACTTAGAATAAATTTAATTTTTTTAGTTGAGAGTACCTGATATGTTTATTTTTATTATGTAGGTATATTGTTTATTAAGAAATGTTGTACCAAATGATTACCAAATCAATTCAAAGTTCCTTAAGTTTGTATTTAAAAATTATATGTATTTCTTCAAGGCAGAGTTGCAGCTAAATAATTTCTTTTAATTTTTCCTTCCGCTACATCATTTCTTCTCAAATTATTTTCCACAAAAACTTCTTCATTATCATTATTTTGTAATAATTCTCCCTCATTTAAATAAAAATCGAAATCTCCATCGTCTTCTAACAAACACAAATTGTGCAATGTGCATGTTGCTATTATAGTACTTGGAATTAGATCTATTCTATTCATATCCAAATATCTTAAACGCCGAAATCTTCCAAAAAGTAGAGCAAAGGCTCTTTCAACAACCTGTCTGGTTTTGGCATGAACAGTGTTAAAATGCCTTTGTGGTTCTGTAAGATGACCTCTATCAATAAATAGTGGTACACACCAATTCATAACTGGATAAGCTTTATCATCAATAATATGCTCATCTTGAATATAATTTTGTGTGTTGAGCACAATGTCATTGTAAATATCCGAATTTTTGTATATTCGTATGTCTGAAACAGAGCTTGGATATCCCGCAAAGCAATCTATAAATTTCAACTCCGGTGTAGCAATGGCCTGCAAATTAACTGCATGGAAACACTTCCTATTGATGTAAACTTCCGGATTTTCATGAGGTGCTTTGATAGCAACATATGTACCATCTATGTCACCAATTACACCAACAATCCTTTGGAATTTTTCTTTTAATATTTGTCGTTCTGCATAATCTGGCCATCTGATAACGTCAAGTGCTATTTCATTTAAAGCTTTCATTATTCGTTGGAAACAAATAAACAATGATGGTTTTCCCATATCGAAATAGCATCCAACAGACCTAAAATAAATTAGAGAATTAGATTTCAAAAACCATATCACATCAAAAATAAATGCTTACCGATAACTGTCTGGTGTAACCATTAGCCACAGTATCGATAATTACTGTTTTTCAACAGGTATTCTGAGCCTTCCTATGGATCCTTCTTGGCGTTTCAATGAAGGCGCAAGTCTTTCTAATAAACGTTGAAATTGCAATCTATT
>CAJUYG010002302.1:0-34696 GCA_910591675.1 Galerucella calmariensis | reverse complement strand
TATAATGTTGGTAATTACCTGAAAGCCTTGAAAGTCGGTACAAGCATAATCAACATCGCTTTCATTAATGAACATATTTACGGTGAGAGAATTCGTTGAACCTGCCAGCAAAGCTCGTCTGGGATAAGTGAAAATTCCTGCTTGGGGTGCGTAACCAAAATCAACTGACCATTCATTGGAAAAAGTTGAAATATCAGGAGTGTGATTGTATCCAGGAACATATCTGTAATTGAATCAAATTTCTATATCGTCCCAAATTAAATCAGGCAACTTTAATCTGACCAATCTACAAGTTTCGACACGGGAAATAATGGCATTTGCCGAGTGTCTAGATGTGTTTTGATATAAAACATGCAATAAAATCGGTACGAAAATGAATTAGAAATATGTCAACAACTTTTTATTAATATTCGACATAAATTTATTTTTTGTATTGTTTATAAAGCACTGATTTCCTCACGATAACTAAAGTTTTAAATTGTCTCAACTGGCTATAGATTCAAATTAGTTTTTGTACATGCATGTCAAAACTAAGCATTGTCCATAAAAATTCCAATGAAGATAGTTGTACTTCAGTTTAGGTAAGTGTCCTTCTTCTATCCAGCAGCTTCCCAAGTGTTGTACCCTGGGAATCTGTAGTACTATGCTTTCCTTACGTATATCCGTATATTCCTCCACCAGTTTTAGGAACTCCTCATCGAGGGTCAGACTTGAAAACTTGAGTTCTTGTTTATATTCAATCTCACTTTCTTCTTCAAGTTTAATTTTAGTGAAGGATATAAATATGGTTTTGATGTGGTCAAAGTTCAGTCCCATTGGCCAGGATGATGTAAAATTTCCTCCTGAATGTTATGACAATGTCATCGGCATATTCAGAACATCCTCGGATAGTGCAGATGGGGACGATGTCTCAGCCTGTTCTCGTCTCTGCTACTCTAGCCATGAGTTCCGACACTCATTTAAATACTAAGCTGTATTAATTAATGATCTTTTAACAGCGATCTATAGTGTATTATAAAGAGCTCCTTCTGCTTTCAATAGTGCACATTCCATTGTTTCTTGGTTGCCTAAAGCGTCTCGAAAATACTTCATCAGCTGTACCAGTGCAAATCGATCTGCCGATAAGCATGCTGATGTAAGTGGAGATATAATCTCTCTGGGATATTCATCCTCAAACAATTCTCAATGGCTTTCTTCATCATTTTGATAGAAAAAAAGTTTCGAAGATTTGTCCTTTTCCAGTTTTTGGAATAAAGGTGACTATTTCCCTTCTCCATACATCAGGTGTGTATCACCTGCTCCCTTAAAGGGTTCACTGACAAACCGCTTGCAGAAACGGGAGTCAAGGTTTTGTCAGCTGGCTCACTGATTAAACAAGCTAGCAACAATAAAAAAGCAAAAACTGTACTAAAACTGCCTAGTTGTCATTTGCTGGAAATAGCCCAATACTAGAAACAAAGATTGGAAAGTGGATTGCGACTCTAAAGTAGAGCATAAAATGGAAGCTGAGGAACAGTAGTCAATTTGAGATTACCGAAGAGTATTGATACTGGTTGTGGCTAGATTGTATGCGATATTTGGTACTGAGATTAATATACAATGTACCAAGATTGAATTTTGTACAGAGTGAGTTTTTTCATAATATGCTTTAAAAAGTGGCTGACATCGGTCGCGTTCATCACAACGTAGCGCTACCGAAGCGATCATCAATTTCCTGCTGAACGCGTGTTTTGTTTACTGATCAGAATGAGCGCTGTGGTATCAGTCGCCATTTTTTCAATAAGAATTAAAATACGCTACACGCTACCGATTGATGATTCATTAACTGTCACTCATGTCATGTTAAAAAATGATATAAATATTCTTGTTTATGATATTTTAGTTTGTATTCCAGTGAAAATGATTAAGCAACTAGAGGTGACATGATTTGTATAGTGTGTCAAGAAGCTCAACTCTTCATAGTAAGCTCCAAACTGGTGAATTCAATTTATTGTGATTAACTCCCATTTCCTAATAGTTAGAAGTAATACCTATTCCATTATAACTGTCGTATATATCAAATAAAATTGAGTTGTTGTTGTTGTATTCATTCACATTTGACATATATGTCGATGGTTTTATTAGCACGTTCAGCAAAATTACAAACTGATGGAACACTTTAAAAATCGCTACTTGATCAACTTTGTTGGGATGAACGCGACCATCTTCAAAGGCACTGGCAAATTTTTGAATGGCGGTGAATTAGGTTAGATAACATTTATCCATGGTTTGCGTTTGACATGAGATATTTTTTACACGTTGTATAACATAGCAAGAAAACCAACAATGAATTAAATTATTATGACAGTCTCCTGTAATATTGTCGTATTTAATGCAGCGCGTTACCAATATATATCACAGAATAGTAATTATTTCAACGCTTTATAAGTTTTTGAAAAATACCTTTCAAAGACCGTTCAACTAAGAAGAAGCAACTACTTCCCGGGCTATAGGCATCGATGGATATTGGATTACACTACAAAGTAAACGGGGTTGTCATATCTACAATATATTGTCTTTGAAAAATATTTTTAAAAAACTTATAAAGCGTTGGAATAATTACTATTCTGCGATATCTATTAACAAATTAATTCTTCCTACCCTCATTACATGGAATCTTCTGATAATAATTATGGAATAAAATCCATAAATAACAAATTCTACAATAGAAATATAACATGTGAGTAGATATTAGATATATATTAGATTATATAGATATTATTAGATATATATTATTAGATATATATAGATATTAGATAAAATAATCGATACAAAAATGGTACGGTACCAATTGGTGAGAAATGGAGCTGATAATAAATGCAAATGTGAATTCAATGCCAACTAAGCTCTAGTTATTAACAGTTAACATTATCTTGCAAGTAAAATGACTGAAACTTTCTAAATTTTGGAGAATGTTTAGCAAAAATGTGGTTATTTTCTCTGAGGACAAAAATACTCACGAAATATCGTTCAGTAGATCCTTCGGTTCCAGCAGATTGAATGTGTAGCACAATCCTTGGTCTGTTACAATTGGATGAAATATTCTCTCGCAATCGTACTTATTTACCATCCAAGAACATGAATCAAGAAATTTCGTGTTTCCCTAGGTATTGAAAAGTCAGTGATTACATTCATGAGGCTTCTATTGAAAATTCATAGTATAATTACAATTAATAACATTTTAGTTTTAAGCCGACATAATACAAGTTGATGGAGGAGCTTCTGGAAGTGCTGACTGACAGAATGGGGGTTTAAATTCATCAATAGTTATCAGTGGACAATTATTAGCAGGATTATAACGAGAAAAAACGAATTTATATGTGTACTTCTTGGGTGAAAATTTATTGGAAGCTCTATCGAGCCTATTTTTCCACTTACTCTCCGAGAAAAGCCTCAAAGACCAATAGTTCTTTCAGGCTTATCAGTTGAGGGAATCTCTGAATATATATTCGCAGGCTTCAGTTTAGATTTACTGTCCAGTAGTTTCCCAGTGCTGAGTTCGGGGCCCAGACTCTTGAGTTTTTGGGAAGTTTCTCAAAGAGTGGACGAACTTCACCTCAAAGTTGTAATTTTCATATTTATGAAAGTATCATTCTGAATTGAATGTCTCTGGCACATTAAGAATTCCTTCCCTATTAATCAAGAAAAAACGAATTTCCGAAAATGTCTCTAGCCTCAAAAGTCAAAACTGGACGTTTTGCTAACTTCGTGTGGGATTTGTGGTTATGCTTCGTGTTTTCTCTATTGAAATGGATGTAGATATAATCTTAAGTAACATAATTCAGAGAAATATGATTTTGCAGAAGGAATAAAACATATTGTTTTTCATTCCGGTTCCTGACACATTTTGGTACTTGGGTATGTTCATCAATTATACCCGGTAGCAGTGCATTCAAGGATACGAAATTTTTTCCCCCTAAGTGAAAGTGAACCAGCTTTTTGTGTTGATGGCCATAATACGATTGCACGCGGTTGGCATAGCCACAAAGTGCAAGTGGTCAATTGAGATTACGTCTATGGCGAAAAGCGCTTATTGCACTAACTCTGCTGCTAGCGGTCAGTGATGTAATAAAATCCAAGTTTGTGTTTAACAAACCCTACAAATTACAAATAAAACAGAAGACAGACTCAGATGCTGCAAATCCAATACTCATATACACCTCATATACTCCAGATCATTGAGACTAAAAAATGAGTAGAGAATGAGAAAAAGTACCAGCGTGGTTCAAAAACTACTGAACACAAAAGTACTAACCAGAAAAGGAATTTCTGGCAAAGACATAATAATCAGCACTGACAGCAGACAAGCTTTATTAGTCCTGAACAGACAACGTGTTGCATCATGTCTAGTAGAAGATTTAATTAACGTCATTGTAGATAACAATATTATCCTGAGGTGCGTTGGAGAGCACGACTGGAGTGAAGGTAACCGCATAGCTGATTCCTTAGCCAGTGGAGGGGCTGGACTAAGACTTAGGACCCGGCGACACCTACGGCCTGACGACCTCGACAATTGTGCAACCAGCCAAACGTTCCACCTATGCTCAATCCCTCAAGAAATTGGATGAAATCGAAGGATGCAGTTTTGCCAGAATCACCCTGACCCACCCTAGGAAGCTGGCACCGAAGAAATACTTGGCTATGACCAGGAAAAACCTTCGCTTAACACTTAACCCTAGTTGACACACCTCTATGCAGGATGTGTGAACAAAGAGACGAAATTGTCATTTATGTCTCATGCGAGTGCCCGGGGTTATCGTCAATTAGAGAGTGTGTGTTCGGAGAGTCTTGGCCTACACCTGACGATATAAAGTTGACATATCCACCTTCCTGAAAAGGACAGGATGAGCGTCATACGAAGAGACATTTCGCTTGAAAGATGCCTACAGCTTTCCCTAAACTTCCGGAGCCTTTGGTTTCTGGTACGTTTACTCATATCCCAGTCCTAATAAAATATAATGAGACTATGACAGGGCTCTTTGGCTGGGCTATTGCGTTTTCAAATGGCTTATTGCTACACGATTTGTTACATTGATTTGTCCTGACAGTCTGTTTCAGTCGCACGAATGAATGGAAGTTGAATCTTTTGTACGAAGAACGATACAGAGTGTCCAAGAATGGTCTTCCCAAGAGGAAAAGCATTTTTATTTGTTGTTTCATTGGAAAATTTTATTCCCGATGAAAGGTTCTGCTTGCTTTGCCCTTGATATGGAATGAAATTTTCCAAACCTCCATTGTATAGTCCAGTTTACAGAGAATACGATAAGATCGAAATTTAATAATAATCTAGTAAGTGACGTGTACTTTATTCATTCTCTGAATTCAATAATAGGGTGTTTAGCTTTACAAAACATGATGATTCCTCGATGCTGATGGTTAGTGATGAATAAGATCACAATAAGTATCAACTATTTTAATCTCACAAAGTCTTCATTCCGATTCGGTAATCCAACTTTTGGATAATTGAAATAGTTCGACATTTACGCCATGTTACGTACATACCCTAAAAGTGTAGTTAGCTTCATAAGAATTGACATAGGATCACAATCCTGTAGTCTTCTTTTTTTAAATGTGATGAAGTATATTTTATGCTGATGTTATACTGTTTTCGCGGCTATCAAACTATTTTATAAATTTCACTTATATACCATAAAAGAATTAATGGGTTCCTGCACGCAAAAAAAACACATTACTCACATCAAAAGTGTCTTCATAGCAATAGTAACTAGTTGTGGTCTGTTTATATACTCTAGCAGCCTTAAGCCATGATATTTGCTCAACTTTCACTGCAGGTACAGTTACAAATTTTTTTGGAGGCGTTGTAACCGTTGTGCTTGTGCAGTATGATTAATACAATACAAGATTTATTTGATATTTACACTATTTTATCTTGAAAAATAGCGGGGAAAAATTATTAGACATAACTGAAGAATATTAGCGTAATGCTTCAATTTTTTTTATAAATTTGGACCGTCAAACTCGTATAAACTGTAAACTAAAACAAACAAAACACTCATAAATATTGAATACTTTGACAGTTTTTGAAACTTGAAATTCGGATAACCTTTTTGTAGTCGGCTTTCAGTTCCTAAAAGATATAATTAGAAGGTGGTTAACTTTATCTTTGGGTTTGTGACGTATCTGTAGTAAAAGCTGCAAACATTCATGAATTATAAATTTTCAGTTTTCTCCTGATATATTTGGTTCAAATTTTAAATTAATTTCTGCAAAACACTACTAATATATTTTAATGATGATGGCGGTAGAATATTGACATCCTTCTATCACTTACAGTTATACCTGATTTCGTTATTTTAATGGAGCACCCTGTATATATTTGAGTTTTTTGAATATTCACGTTATTCTGAACAGCTTTTGTTGATATTTCCCTATGCCTACTTTCAACCCCTTTTGAGTTATGATTTTTTCAAAGAAAACCACACTTTCTCACTATGTACAAAACATTTAATATTTTCTAACGTAACTTGGGTGAAGGCTTGAATTTTTCAGAAAGTGTACACGACATAACATTGTAACGTTTTAATTTTGAAATTGTTATGTTCATCATACAAAAAGCTTTCAAAATTGGAGTAGGCATATTCGTTATCTAAAATATTCACATAATTAATTTTTTTCAAATGGAGCACCCTGTATATGATTGATTAGACTAGAAGTATACATTATCCGCCTTTTATTTGTATTGGAGCTTCCTATACCTATTTCATGTAGATTTCCGGTAATACCAATGTACAAATCACTTTTTGTGGACATCAGCTAGCTATTGGTACTTTTTACAGACCACCTAAAGCAGATAAAGACGCATTTTTTCAGATTTTTGAGGATATTTTGTGTGATATGTATGCACAATATAATCAAATTATATGTGTAGGTGATTTTAATTTTGACCTTTTAGACATTGAGCTACCAGAATTTAACCGATTTAATACAATTTTTGATATTTTTAACTGCCATCAACTTGTAAATGAACCTACCTGCTTTTCACCCACCCGAAGCTCACTTCTCGATTTGTTTGTTTGTGTTTGTGTTTGTGTTTGTGTCACATAAAAGTAACTCAAACTCATTTTACGAATCATTCATTGATATCTTGTAAACTTGATTTTGCAGCAATTAAAATTCCAATTCATAATAAAATCTCCTACAGAGACCTAAAATCTATAAATTTAGAACAACTACAAGACATTTTAAATCGAATGCCCTGGTATAATATATATGCCACTAATTATATCGATAAAAAAGTTGAAATACTAAACAAAAATATTTTGGAAATAATTGATATTTTTGCTCCTATTAAAACTATTCGTATAGGAAAAAAACCATACGCACCTTGGATAACTGAAAATATAAAATTCATGCAAAAACTAAGAGATAAAGCGTTGAGAAAATTTAAAAATAATAGTACACCTGCTAATTGGTCTTACTACAAACAAGTTAGGAACTTCACAACCAATGCAATACATAATGAAAAAAGGGCATATCTCAGATACAAATTTGCAAATACTAATACTAAACAAACTTGGCAAGAAATAAAAAAATTAAATATTTCAAAAAATAAATATAACGATATTCCCACTCAGTTAAATGATGTTGAAACTATTAACAAGCACTTTACTAGCATCGAAAATAAACAGCCAAATCACAATATAATTCATTATTACAATTCTCAAATAAAAAATAATATAAATAATCCTCTTGTGTTCACACTTGTGACAGAAGGAGTGGTTTCAAATATAATTTTAAATACATATTAAAACTAAAGCTTACGGAACCGATAATATGAATATCGATATAATATTACTTTTTTGTCCATTTATAATTCCTTATATTACTAATATTATAAATCAATGCATTTTGACCTCTTATTTTCCCGCGGAGTGGAAATATGCAAATGTTATACCTATACCTAAAATTAGCTCACCAACTGATTTGAGCCATTTAAGGTCTATTAGTATTTCACCCGTGTTGTCGAAAGTATTGGAGAAGGTTTTGGATATACAAATTAGAGAACACCTTAATAAATTTAAATTATTACCTACAAAACAATCTGGATTTCGCAGTGGACATAGTTGCGCCACTGCCCTTGCTGATATAGTTGATGATTTAATTCAGGCAGAAGATACCGATCAAATAAGTATATTAATTTTATTAGATTATTCCAAAGCTTTTGATATGTTAAATCATCAAATATTGTTGTCAATCACTCACTATTTAGGCTTTTCTGATGAAGCTACTAAATTTATAAAATCCTTTTTAGTGATCGATTCCAAAGAGTACAAGTAGGTGAAAACAAGTCTCAAAAAATCAAATACTTACATAAAAAAATTAAATATCGTACTGATGTCCATAATATAAATGTGAGACGAAAGCAAATGCTTACCATACCTCTTCACCGCAAAGAAATATTCAAACGAGCATTTTCATACAATGTGGCAAAAGTTGCAAATAATTTATTAGAAAATAAACTTTTCAATGTCTTAATATCTCCAAAAAGCTTCAAAATGAACTATAAAAAATAACTATTTACTCTCTGATGCTGATACTATTGTCAGTTTCAATTTGTTTTGTTTCTTTTTTTTTATATGTTTTTTTTTTCTTTTCTTTTTCTTGCACAATGACAACTATTTTATACATTTTAAAGTCCTTTCTCAATTTGTTTCTTTATTACTCTGATGAACAAGGTTACATGTATTTAAAACTAATATTTCCTTTATTTCTTTTTTTTTTAGTTTTTGTTTTGTTTTTAAGTAACAATTTAGTAGCTAAAATCAGAATCAATAATTCCTGTGTGTAGTTAGAAATAATCTGGCTTTAGCAGAAGAACAGACATTTAAGTCCAAAAGACATAAATGAACTGAGCTAAAATGCCAATTACTCAATATACTAAATCGCATACATTATATTATATTCAATTTATTGCTGTATAATATTGGGTAATAAACGTATTTTTTATTATTATTATTATTAAATATTTCAGTAATACTAAATTTTAGAGAATTCAATTTTTTCAATAAAACAAACAATAAACGCTTAAACATTATAATTCAACATTCAAGAATAGACAAATTTGGAATGAAAGCTCACTGAAGTTACAAATGTTCAAAATGTTGTCCATCAACTTCCAAACATGCCTGGATTCTTTTAATAAAATTATCATTAGTAGCTCTTGAGATGAATTTCCCATCAATTTCGTTGAAGGTATGAAGAGGTCTATTTATCACATATTCTTTGAAAGTAACAGGTTCAGCGAATACCTTATTTTTAAAATACCCCCAAATAAAGTAATCCAGTGGTGACAATTGGGAGGATCTTAGCGGTCAACGGAATAAACCGTTATTAGCTATCCACCTATCTTAAGATATTTCTTGAAACAATGTACCTACTCATCGAGTATTGTGATCAGGTGCAAGTTTCATTAATCCCATTATTAGGAAAAAATTTCAGTGCCTGATACATTGCTCGCTGTAAAATATTACAGTACCGCTCGCCGCTCAAGTTTTATAGTCTGTACAGAAAGTACGAGGAGTAATAAATCATTCATTTAAGTAGATTTCATAGACGTACCAAAATATATTTTAAGAGGCCGTAAGGTACATTTTGTATTGAACGAATGAGTTGCAGCTATGCTAAAGAATATACGATTTAGGTCAGAGGTAACGGGATGTACTAATTTTAATAAAAAAAAGTGATAGAGGTACATAAATTTTAGTAAGTTTGATAAAGAAAGGCAACACAGTTTATTCATAATAGAAAACAAACCAATCTGTAACAATAAGGCAGGCATTCGTGGAAGGTTTGTCGTTAGGTTTGCAGCCACCATCTGGAAAAGGAAAAAGACTTATCATTGTCCATGTTGGAAGTTCTGGAGGTTTTGTTGATGGTGGATTATTAACTTTTATTGCAAAACGCACGGGGGACTATCACGAAGATATGAATGGGGATGTCTTCGAGGAATGGTTTGTTCAAATGTTGGATCTGATTCCAAAAGGGGCTGTTATTGTTATGGACAACGCAAGTTACCATTCACGGTTACGAGAAGCATTGCCCACAAGTCGTTGGCGTAAAGCAGAGCTTTTGGAGTGGCTTATTTCGAAAATTATTGAGTTTCCAAAAGATCCACTAAGGAAAGAACTTTACAGAATTGCAAAAATGAACAAGAATAAATACAAAACCTACATTGTAGAAGAAATGGCTTCTTCTCGTGGTATATCAGTTCTTCGACTTCCCCCTTATCATTGTGAACTTAATCCCATAGAATTAATATGGGCTCAGGTAAAGGGGGAAGTTGGAAAAAAATACTACTTTTAAAATAAACGATGTTGTGGAATAGTTTGAGAGTGCTGTAAGTCATGTTAGTAAGGAAAATTGGACAAACTGTATCGAGCATGTTATCAAAGTAGAGGCAAATATGTGGAAAATTGACAATATTTGTGATGATTTAATCGACCCTATTATTATTAATGTCAACAACGATTCTTCCTCTTCCGAGTCGGATATAGAATAAAATGTATGTAATAAATGTATTCCAATAATTATTTCTTTTCATTTTTTATTTTATTATAATTTAAAACGTATTTTTTTCCCAAAATACACACCACTGCATTGCGTTATTGCTTATCTGCTAATCCTTTAACAATGAAGAAACCCTGAATTTTGCTACAACTGAAACAAATACGGGGTCGATTTACCTAGTTTTTAGATTTACGGAAGAAATGTAATTCAAAGTAAGAGATTTATCAAAAATTTCATGGTACTCCCTGTAAAGGTTTTGCATACTTAATTAGGGTTTATGACTCCTCGTACTTTCTGTACAGTCTATAGTCATAAATAATTGTAAGTGCGAATATCTTATTATTTTTTATAGCACGAAGGAATTTGGTATCCCAAGTAACGTGAGTGTTCTCGTCTCCCCATAGTAGAGGATCCGAAGCAAGATCGTCCTTCACCGATTTGTCTACCGGATGAAAATGACATATTATTGAAGGAAATGTGTTTAAGAACATAATTTGATATGGCAACCCTTTGGGAAATGGTCAAAGCTATAATTAATTAAAATTATAAAAAATTATAATTTTTTGAAAAGTTCACCGGCGTGTCTACCAAATAAAACCAATTTCAGTGGAAAGTTTATAATGCACACAATGTGCAACACCTCAGTTGCCTCCCCTTTTCTGGTCCCTATTACCTGGCAGCCGCGTCCAAACAGGTGAGTTGAAATTAGTAATTGCACTCTTCTGTCTATCAATCGGAACCAATTTTGAAATAAAGATAATTAAATTACAAATAACGTAGTATTAGGTTGCTTGAGAAAATATGGTCATAGATAGTGGTTGTAAGACTTCTAAGTTGAAAAAACAGAGCGAGTAATACTGTGAGACAGAGAGACATTGCGCGCACTATTCCCTACTATAGAAAAGGACACAATACTACACTGTGCGCACAGGCACTGTAAAGCATAAAAGGGCGCGCAGGTTTTATACCCACAGTAATAACAAGGATGGATAAATTTACTATAAAGCAGTGTTTTGTGTAGTTAGTTTGTAAACTGGAGTATTATAAAAATAAATTAAAGATAACAAGGATGAATTAAAAAAAAATTATGAATATATGTTTAGCAGGAAAATAGAAAATTTTTTATTAAACAATAAATTCATTAAAATAAATGATGATATACAACATAGTAATAAATAATTATTATTCAGAATCAGAGTCGCCGGAAGTTGTATGGTTTTCCAGGTCTGCGGAAGATTCGTCGTTTTCTATTTCCGTCATTTCCAAAATATCATTAATTTTTAATGGTGTCTTCTCCATCATATCCTTTCGGTTTTAAATAACAATCAAAGAACCAACCACAATTTTTTGGGTCTAATTTTACACAATCTGGGTCAGTTGCATGTAACCACATTGAATTGACAAAAATAGTGCGTAAAATTTTTTGTTTGAGTGATTTCCAGCATGGTGGTATTGTGTTCGAGTCAAAACTTTCAACTTTTCTAAGGAAATTTTCATTATCTTTTTTCGCAGAAAAAGTTTTAACAAATATTTGATATCTAGCGTCATTTACTTTGTTACAATTTTTAATACCATACATGGCGAAGGTAAATTCTTGAACTACTTTCATTTTTTCGTCAATAAAAATGTCAGCTTAATCAGTTAACGAAGAAAAATATTTTTGATACGTTTGATTTTCCGAAAATAGCTTGAATGGTCTTAGCTTTCCTTTGTTGTAAAAAGCTGCGGTGTAATCGGAACCAGTGTATGCATGGAAAGCAGGTAGACCTAGACGCAGATCGGATCCCAATTTCGATGCCAATTCCGTACAATTTATGCAATTAAGATAATTACTATTTTTTTTCTTTGCCAATGAACTTGCATGCCAAATTTGACGGTTTTGAATATTATGCATATTGCCGAGTAAAATTATCAAAACATCTGTGTCTGCTGATTTGTTTAAAATGTTTGAACCTGCTGCTGCCTTATAAGCGTGAAAAACCATTCTTGTGTCCGTTTCTTCGTGAAAACATCCATAATCATTTTCTTAAATTTTTATTACCCGATTTTGTTGAGTGTGATACGAATAGCAACGTTCTTCCACTGTCAGATTTTTTTTTTGTCTTGGATTATTACTGCTCTATAGTAAATTTATCCATCCTTGTTTTTACTGTGGGTATAAAACCTGCGCGCTCTTCTATAGTTTACAGTGCCTGTGCGCACAGCTGTAGTATTGTGTCCTTTTCTACAGTAGGGAATAGTGCGCGCAATGTCTCTCTGTTTCACAGTATTACTCGCTCCGTTTTTTCAACTTAAAAGTCTTACAACCACTATCTATAACCATATTTTCTCAAGCAACCTAATACTACGTTATTTGTAATTTAATTATCTTCATTTTGAAGTAGGTTCCGATTGGTAGACAGAAGAGTGCAATTACTAATTCCAACTTACCTGTTTGAACGTGGCTGCCAGGTAATAGGGACCAGAAAAGGGGAGGCAACTGAGGTGTTGCATATTGTGTGCATTATAAACTTTCCACTGAAATTGGTTTTGTTTGGTAGACACGCCGGTGAACTTTTCAAAAAATAATAATTTTTCACAATTTTAATTAATTATAGCCTTGACCATTTCCCAAAGGGTTGCCATATCAAATTATGTTCTTAAACATATTTCCTTCGATAATATGTCATTTTCATCCGGTAGACAAATCGGTGAAGGACGATCTTGCTTCGGATCTTAGACTACCAATAGTGGCTGTTGTGGCGGTTAAATAGTACTCCATTTTTCGTAAACTTGGACTCATCACACCAAATTATCTTTTTTTATCTTTTTGAGAAAATGTTGTTCTTCTTGACTTCTACTCACAAAACTCGACACGTCTTATAAAATCTCCTGGATGTGAATGTTGAACAACTGTATGGGAATAAAGGATCCAACGTTTTTTTTATATCTTGTGACTTGTTCTCAGGGTATCTTTCAGCAAAAACACGGCAGGTTCTGGCCATTATCCAGTTACACTTACCATAAATTATAATTAAATTAAATAGATCATCATTTGAATACTTTTGTAATAGGGTACAAGCATAAATTTTGCTATTGGTGGGAATTGACGCTTCATCAGGTCTCCTAACACCTTGCATGCCTATTTTGTCAAAAAAATATAAACTTCACTTTCAAAACGACTTTGAAATTCATAAAATTTGAAAGTTCGCCAAAACGCGCTTTGCGTCATAAAGATGGCTGCCCCATGGTGTGACGTCATATGTTTACGTTCTTATTGGTGTATCATGCTCTGAGTTCCTGTCACCTTATTTGTTTCTGAAAGGTTTGAAAATGGATAAAGCTAAAAAAAACTTTGTATTCCAAGTATTGCACTGTTCCAGTGTGTAAATCAACGTCTATTAAAACTCCAGGCAAAATATTTGTTACTTTACCTGGTGGCGCAAGCAAAAATACACTTAAAAGTACCTACTTCTATGCTGGTAATTTTTATTCTTGAATAGTTTGAGGTTATGTATCTATATGTCTAGGAATCTACCATAAAAACATCATTTTCTTACGACCACAAATCGAAATATGGTTGGTATATATTATATAAATAAAACATAGTTTAAATCGTACTTACGATAATGCTTTAACTTCTTTTATTTCCTCTGCATTAAAGCAGCTGTTTGACTTCATAAATTCAAGCAGTATAAATAAGTCTACTTTGGGCAAGTTATCAGTTTGTGCTTTTACAAAACCTTCGCTAGCCATATCTTTACTCACAAAATATGAAAGAATCGTCAATGAGCACTGAACTAGTAAATAAAATATATTCTCCCAAAAGTTTTAAAATATCCTCGGAAATATCGAATATTTATGTCACCTTTTCACTTTACCTTGACTTTTAGGAATAGAAAAAAGCACACACAAACACGTAATGGTCTCAAACAAACATATAAATGATATTTTTACGTCGATGAAACAATTGATAGTTGATTAAATTAAATATAAACACAAAACTACACATAACCTAATATTGACATATTGACATTGACAAAAGTAAACAAGCATGAAGCAAGAGATGATATGACATCACACGTAAAATCGGTAGCGTTCGGAAATCCTCGGGTCGTGGTCGGAGACTGCAATAAAATTTGAATTTTATTTTAAAATTTGGAAGTAATTACCAATGGAAACTGGTTTATTACCTATTATTATTCATCTTTGATATCAACTTTACTATTATAAATTAATATCTAAGCAAAATATGATATATGCGTGTACCCTATTGAGCCATCATTATTTTATTGAGTCATTATCTGCCAGGCAGTTTATGTATTCCATAGGCAGATTTATTGCCAAAAAATGAGAAAAATGGAATGACCGGAAATCTACATGAGATAGGTATAAGAAACCCTGATTCAGATAGGAAGCAAATAATGTATACTTCTATTCTAATCAATCATATACAGGGTGTTCCATTTGAAAAAAATGAATTTTGTGAATATTTAAGATGACGAATATACCCCAATTTTAAGAGCACTTTGAATAATGAAAATAACAATTTCAAAATTATAAGCGATGCAATTTGATGTCGTGTACACTTTCTGAAAAATGTGAACCTCTAACCAAGTTACGTTAAAAGATATTGAATGTTTTGTACATAGTGAAAAAGTGTGGTTTTCATTGAAAAAACTTATAAGTCAAAAAGGGTTGAAGGTAGGCGTAGAGAAATATCAACAAAAGTTGCTTAGAATTACGTAAATATTCGCAAAAATTGAAAATATACAGGGTGTCGTAAAAAAAACGAAATTAGCGCTTACTTCCGGTATATTTAGGCTACAAAATAATATGAGCAACATAACACATATCCATTAGGGACATCGTAAATGAAGTCATCTTGAGTATGAAAACAGGCTATATGGTCACTAAACTTTTTCCCAGTCCTGAATATAAGGTAGATATACCTCACACGAGGGACTGGCAAGACCCAAGCAGACTGATGAAGCTCCCGGAGGAGAGACATGGTATACAGATAAGTCAAAGACTGGGTAAGGAACAGGAGCAGGAGTGTACAGTGAAATGAGGAATACAAGATATTCCTTCTCACTAGAACATACCTCTGTATTTCAGGCGGAGATTTATGCTATCCTAGAATGTGTCAGAATTAACAAACATGGGACTGACGCTCATAGGATAAACATATCAACTGAAAGCACTTGCATCTTCAAATAGCCGCTAGGTAACATCTAGACCATTAGGAGAATGCCAGAAAGAACTAAGTAAGCATCTATGAGAGAAAATTACAATTTGAAAATCATTGGGAGGTGCTGACAGTTCCATAGGTACAGCATAAATTTCAACCACTGAATTATTGTAGTAAGCGTCACTCACTAAATTATTAGCACGTTTTCGAATTCATCGTATTTCTCATAAAATGGTCGATAAAATGAGGCATGTCTTAAGGATTCAGAACAAGCAAAATATTTTATCAAAAACGATATTTTTTTTAAAAACTACTGATAAAAATGTTTTTATTCTTGTCACCACATCCGTAGACAGAATGTATACTGCATATCTTGGACTGTATCCATAAATACATGCATATCGCAAATCGTGGAAAGACTATTTTTAATATAATTCAATCGCATTTTAAACTCGCAAATATGGCCACATTGGTTAGCCCCTTGTGTGAAACAACTGTCTTAGCGGCAAACGAAAATTTATGCGGCCCACTGCATTTGCCGGGTTTCGGAACTTGGTATTTATGGAGTTAGCACACAAATGCGCTGATAGGTTCCTTTCAAACAAACACAATTTGCTATATAGTGTGATTGTGAGTAGAAAAGGGCAATCTTGAAGCTTGAAACGTAATGTTTATATTAAATCTGGAGGTAGGGCTGATCTGGCGGTTGAAGATATAATTCAAATTGAATGGTCATTTAAGTTAAGGACTAATCTCACTTTAAACTTTAAATATTTCAACTCACTTCTGATAAAAATGAATAAATTTCTTCATCGATTGTCGTTATATTCGGTATCCTTTCGGCAAATTTTTTATCGTCTGCACACAATAAGGACATATATTGTAAACGTTTCAACCTAAAAATGTTTGAAATTAGGAACCAAAATATTAATACAAATGAAAGTTTTTCAACGGATTTTTAAGTTGGTTTTCATGTTGGTGATTGTTTATATCGAATCAAAATATCATGAGGAAGTCCCATTCTGCTTAATACAGCTATTAGATAATATACCGTCACAGAGTTGATGAAAACAAAATTAAAAACGTGTAGTGGTGATCTAAATATCTTTTTCAGAAAATACAATATATTGAAACATGTATGTTCACTCAAAAGGAAGTAAACTCTTCCATACGCACATAAATAAACAAGAAAAACAGTTTTCTTACTCTAAAGGTGATACTTTTTCTTCTGTTATCAATTTTTTCAGAACATGGGAGTAGTTAAAATAATTTTTTGATATTCTAACTTCGCGACAAATGGTAACTGCAGGAAATGGAATTTCATTAATATCTCTTTCATCAGACGAAAAATTAACCATTATAGGAGAATGTTGCCATCTTTTGTAGGTTTGATATATCACGGCTATGCAAACCAGTAGACTTGTTATGAAAGCACCAAACCAGCAGATTCTGGAAAAAAAATACATTCATATTATTGCAATGGCTGAAGATGTAACAAGGTGTAACAAGTAAAACTGAAAATTGTCTCGATTAAAGGTATTCGCGGTCAGCTTTCAAAAATATCAATTGACAAAAATTAAATAACCTTTCATTTTGGCTAACCTCCTACCCGCAGAAGGAACTGCAGAACAACATTGTTACAGGGCTGATAATATAGCTTCAAACTTGGTTGGGCAACGAATTTACAGCAACAGATTGGGGCTGGAAGCAACATAAACGTGGTATTATGCCGAAATTCACAGAAAAGGACTTTATTTCGGAAGTATTGCTCAAAACTATTTGCTGCAGCTGTGAAACTGGATGTAACAGTTTAAAATGTGGCTGCCGACAAAATGGTTTGGAATTCACAAATTTATGTACAAATTGTCATAGTTCTGAAAATTTTTCCAATATGGAAGGAAAAACCTACGAGGAAGTGAATAATTCAAATGAAATGGTGGATGAAGATGAAGATTTCGAAGATCAACTAGAGTTGGAAAAGTTTGTCGAATCTAGCGATGAAGAAATGCCATCGATAAAACAAAAACTAATGGATACGTGATTACAATTCAAGATAATGTATTTATAAATGACAAGATTAACGTTTTTGTAATATTATAATGAATAACGAAATCAGAATGAAGTATACAAATTCAATAGTAGGTACGATTTGCATGTATATTTACATTTTATAAGATTTACTATGACTTGAATGTACTTAATGCGAATTCAATGAATAAACTTTAAAACTAGAAAAAGTTGCAATGAAATTGTACATAGTGATTAAAAAAAGATTCGAACTCTAGTTCTCCTCATTTTTTTGCATTTGCTAAGTACATTAATCAAAGTATTGTATATTTTTTTCACACTATCAAAAATTGGAGATTTCAACGAACAAAAAGCCCACCGACATCACTATATCATTTTGTTTCAAGATAAACCTTACAGCAACTCCTGAATTTGAATAAATATTGGTTATTTTTTATTGTTAACTTGGAAACATTATTATGAACAAAGTAATAATATTTTTTTAACCTCCATGACGTGATTATCTAAACATGTCTACTCGAACTCTTATCACAGTTGTACAGTTGTACAGTTGTTGAATATACTACTATTCAACATCATTTTTCACCTGGCCTCTCTTGAAACATTTCCATATTTGTTGCTAGATGAAAATCGTCAGAAAGACACATCAATTCTTTGTACTCCGTATAGTAACTAGTATAATATTTAATTATGAATATAATATTAAAATGTCAATTTGTGTATTGGTTTGAGATATCTATAAATAGTAAAGTAGAAAATAAAAATAATAATAGTATATTCTTCAACGAGTGCAAAATGATGGATGATTCCAAAACTCACTCGCTGCACGAGTGTTTTGGAAACTTCATCCGCGTGAATAATAGCCATTCTACACAAGTGGAAGACTATACTTTCTCCACGACTGAAAAAAAACTTCTAGTGTGGATCGAACCACGATCGTCCGCGCCAGAGTGAGCCATTTCGACGACTAGGCAATAAAGCATATTTATTTATAAAAATGTAAAGAGCAAATGTATACGTAACTCATATTTTTAATCGAAGCCCTTGCATTTATATTTGAAACTTATTTCGGGAGGCGTACATATTGAATCTTCACTATCGCTACTGTCCACTTTTTCTTTATATACCTAATACGTAAAATTATGGTTATATTATTATTATTTTGACGTTTCAAACGACGTGCTGTCAGAAGCGACTTGCGTTATTCGGTATTTGAGGTTTTAAAAGAGACGATTTGATTTATTCATTTTAATCCATTTTAGCGTGAATCCTGATAATAATAGAATGTGATTAGCTAACGAGAGTGCATTATTTTTCATTATTCACTGGTGTGAAGAATTTATATCATTATGCAGCTGAATATGTGAAAATAATTTGTGCGTCATTATTTAGTCGTGGAGGAATGTAATTTACCATTAGTGCCCGTATCTTTTTTTATTCGATTTTTGGAAAACTATATAAATTGAGACATATATATAATAAACAAAATATATTTGTTTATAAATCAATTTTATTTTACTGGGGAACACAAAAAAAAGGTGGCACATACATGTGCCACTGGGCAAGTACCATTTCAACAAATGAAAATGAACACATTCTAAAATCAAAATCAACATCAGTTAATAAACGCAATATAAAAAAAAATTATTGTTCATGGTAATTCTCAAAGCAGATGTTTGGATGAAGGGCTACTTTGCAGGTATTGCACTCGAAACTTGTTCGATTAGGACAGACTTTTCATCTTTTCCATTTCGCACTACCTTTGACTATCGAATGACTTATTTCGTTAACTCGTATTTGACTTGACAACAGGAGATAACTGCATTGATGATGATCCTGGTTTCAATGGTGGCTGTCCATAGCTAGTAACAAAAAATACAAAGCGACTTGTCGCCGGAATTCAAGAAGCGGCATGTTTTTGTTCCCACATCTTCTTCATAACAGCCATGCTTGTACACAAGATTGATCTATTGCCCAGCTAAAGAAAGACCACCACCATTTTTTAGTTCTTATTGATGTTCTGTACGTAGACAAGAACTGATCATTCAAATCAACGCCTCTCATATTTTTGTTATAGGCGGCTATGGGTGCAGGCATTTGTTTATGGATTTTCTTCCTTTCACGTTTAGAATATCTTTCCACAGTTTTCATAGGTTTGACATGAACGCAGTTGGATATAGCAGTCCCAACGGCATTATCATTCCATGCACGAGTACTAACTTTCCATCGGTGTTGGGCTCCATTGTTCCTCGGCTTTTTTTAGCGAATGATTTGGCATACGAAAAATTGGCTCCTTTTGGCACTCTATTTTGTCGCAATATTTTGTCGCATAGCCTAGACTTGCAAGTCTATCTAAGAGCGCAACGGATGAACATACCCTGCAGACCTGTGAAAATGCACGGAAACTAAAAATAAACCAAGGTCAAATTCTCAGAACTGCTTACCTAAAGCAATATCTTATATGCCCACTGGCACATTCATTTTTATCAAAGTATAAATTATTTTTCGAAATAAAAAGTGAACTTATTTCCTGCAGCATTGCTCTACAATATATTCAGTATGAGATTAATGTTAAAACTTTTTTACTGAAATAATTTAGGCGAACAAAAACAAACAATATTTACTAGAGTGCAAACACGTTTGGGAAACTGTTGTGCAACGGGTGGTATTTTGAGTTATTAATCAAAAACTACTAGCTCTAGATGTTAGGAAAAATTACGCAGTGTAAACAACATCACGAAGAACATTTTTGTATAAATTCAGCAGTAACAGGTATATACAATTTTCAGAAAAAAAATTAAGATACGTTGGCACATTTATGTGCCGGTGGGCATTAATGGGATCCTTTTTTCCGATACAATTCAAAATATATCCAGAATTATTGAGTTCAAGTTAAAGAGATACTTAATTTAAATAAATGAAACAGCATTAACTATAGTTTGTGATATTAATATAATATACAGGGTGATACATTGAACAGAACTGAGCAAATAATGAGTTTGTATATTGACGTACCCTGTATTAAATTTGAAGAGTATTTGCAACATGAATAAATTTGATGGAGTTTGACAATCATTTAAAAACTATGGCTTCAACAAATCATTGCTCTTGTACCCCTTTTCTAATATACAAGACGTTGAACTTGCTACGATTTTCATAGAAATTTGTTTCAACTTTTTGAATACCCTGTATAACACAAAGCAACGTTGTATTCTTGTAACGATAATACAGTAGTATTAATTATGAATAAAAATAAAAACCTTATCATTAAGTTGATTGGCACAATAGTTATTTATGATACAAGTGCGTGAAGTTATACTTCTGCGCACGAGTTGCGAAAATGCCAAAATATTATATGGAATAATCCGTACAAATTAACAACAAATACTTAAAACAGAATAAAATGGGTATTTAAGAGGACCTCAAATTTTATAAAATTATGTAATACATCTGACGTTATAGATAAACAATTTGCATATTCCTCGGTGGTCGAGTAGTAAGCAAACCATACTCTCACGCGGTAGACCCGGGTTCAAATCCCCGTGAAGAAGTCTTTTTTCATTGTTAATTTTATTTTTAAATAATTATTCTGCTTGATATTAACGACAACAGGTAGACGTTTGAAATATTTAGCAGAATATTCATTATTAAAGATAATGGTACGGTACCCTCCATGAGGGAGTCCGACTGGCAACATCTACTTATAACAGCATCGTATATTTAACCTTCCACCGGTGGCGCCCCCTTTCTTTACATGACTGGTGGCGCCGGGTCTACCAGACCCAATTTTTTTTTGTATAGCTTAGTGTATTTACGGGTCATTTGTGTATACAAGTTAAAGTAATTTATGATCAATAATATACTGCATTAGATGTACCAAACAAATACCCAACAATTACCAAACAAAATAATTTTATTGCTTGTTTCCTAAAACATAACAGAAAGGTAACAAAATAACAGTTATTCTAATAAAAAGGCATTATAAACAAAACAAAATGAAAATCCCTTCAGTGATCATAACTACAATGTGAGTTCTTAACACGTTTATACTTTCAAACGTTTGTCTACATAGTAAACAAAGAAATTGAGAGCGTGAGAGACAGATAAACTTTTTACATTTGAAACAATGATATTTCGTCTTGGAACCTTTTAGACAACAATCTTATTCCCTGAGGAATTTCTTCCGGTTGTACCACATTCAAGTATCACATTTAAGTTGAGTTATTACATCAGCAAAACCTAACCTAATGAAATTATTTAGTACACAAGCACCGAAGTAAATAATTGAACGCTATACAGAAACTTATAACACAAACGGTGGCGCTGGGTCTGTCAGACTTTTCACACAATATTTCGCAAACTATACAAACTATCCTCACACTCTCTGCAACCTGACTAATAGACATCAAATTAGGAAGGTATCCAGACGTACAGCAATATATCGCGGTAACGCGAAGAATTGCGAACGAATACAGTAGCGTCGGGTCTGTCAGACTTGGCGCCACCGGTGGAAGGTTAAAAAGGGAAACCGTAGCATTATACAAATTGGACATTCAAGAACTGTACGTTTACTACAAAAAAATTAGTGGAAACATAAAATTGAATTGTTAAATTTTTAATTTGAAGTTATATTACAGTTTATAGAAATTTTCATTTTTTAGTTTTTTTCTTAAGTGGGTGGTAGAAAAAATATGCTGTTCGACTCGTGTGAGTCTACGGCGTCGTGCTCAAACTTCGTCCTCGTGCGATATGGCCATCATATCCACATTAGTTGCACAAACTACTATTTCTATCAAAATATGCCCTTTTACATTTAAAAACAAGCTGCCAAATGTCAAATCAATTTATCCATCCATTTTAAAGTTATCGAATTAAAACATTCAAGTTTTCAAAATTTCAACACCCTGTTCTTAGAAAAGTAAATGTGCTACACCCCTTAATCCTCATATCATTTTGTCCAATTTTACGAGAGGAATCTACATGCAAACGTTGTAATTACCCTTAACGTTCGAGATGCTTACACCATTTTTCGCGCGATCGTATTGAAATAAATTCCGAATAAAAAAATTTAAATTTCTTCGAAATGAACAAAATGTCAAAAGTGACATTTATACTTCTCGATCAGTTTAATAGTTATTTATGTACCAAGGCAGTAAAGTGATTCTTTATCGGACGAGTCTGAAATTATGAGACGAGCGAAGCGAGGCGAATAACAGGCGAGTCCGATAAAGGCACTTCACTGACGTGGTGCATACATAATTTTATCGCCAACTGCTCAGAATTCAGAATAAAAGAAACTGAGGTATATTTCATTGCATTTTATTATGACAAAGTAAACAGCACATATAGAACAAATCTACTTATTATTTGTTATATTTAAATTGATGGTACACCCTGAAGCATTATAAAAGTTAATTACTGAAGTCAAAGGAGTTTCAACAATAATTTGTTATAAATAAATTGCAAGAAAACTATTATCGAGCCGTAATAGGGAGAAGCGTGACACTGACAGATGATAATTTTCGAGTAATGTAAAAGTCAAAATACTTTACCAGACGCATATGTCACTTTATCAGACGCATATGTCACTTTACCAGACGCATATGTAAACTGTTTGTTTACTTCCGGAAATCAATCTGATAATGGACGGTTTTACTGACGGTTGGCGATAAAATATATTTTGCATTTTGGTGAAATTGTTTTCATGCTATTTATCACTTTTTGACGTCTGAACGGTAAGTAAATCACTTACCGACGTGTTAAACTTAGAAACCAGTAAACACAATCTACCGTCCTGACAACCGATGCTGTAAAAAAAAGATCAACCGCGCATAAAAAATTATGGAAATAATAGTAAAAATGTATCCGAACAAATTCAAGTAGATCACCAGCACTGGGAATACCAGCTTTGCATAGAATTTTAATGTAGCATCGGTGGTTCAGTGGTAGAATGCTCGCCTTCTACGCGGGCGGCCCGGGCTCGATTCCCGTCCGAAGCATATGAATCGCTGCTTCGTAAACGAGAGAGAGACTACTTACATATGTTTGATGCGATACAGCTTACAGCCTCCTATTTTTGTAAATAATTTTTTTTGGTATCTCCTATAATAACAGATATAACGTACATAAAAGCTGATCACCCTGTACATCACTACAATATTTGGCCTGTCACATGTCTATCGATGATGAATCTATTGTTATAGAGCCTTGAATCCTTTTGTCTGGGGATGCTATTTTTATTGAGAAGTCACTATTATTACTAATGCCTTTATCTTTTTAGAGCTTTAAAACTATTAATTTTCTATATTTCCAATTTTGCTGTTTACGTAGGGTTTTAATTATGATTCCTCCGTGAATTCAATATCATTATAACAGATGACTTTGTATTTTCACGCAAATAGAATGATTGAATTCAAAGTTCAAATAGTTACTTATGTGTGTTGGTTTGCGATAAACACCTGTTACACATCTAGTGCATGTTTTATTGATAAGAATATCCAAAAACGGTGAAGAATTGTAATTTTCATTTCCAAATTCCATAAATGTCTCTGCCCCGTTTGTCATATTGCTAATATGTTCACATATCTTCACCATGGGATACAAATTCCGATTATTCACAATTTAGTCTTCAAAATGTCCCAGTGAAGGTTGGATAAAATTTGGGAGATGCTTAATAACAAACAAAATGAGTATATTTATAAAAAGAAGCGCATAGAAGATGTGTCCGGAAAATTCAAGTACGTTCTGTCCAAGCATCCACTGAACCTATTTACCAAATTTATATCCCTACAACAACTACGCTCTCGAAAACCTGAGACAATTCTTCCGTGGAAAGCGATTTTCATTGGAACAGCAACCGTTGTTATGTAGTCCGCATAGCTTCCATCTCATGGATGGAATAACATCAATCTGTGATCGAAAAAAAAAATAAATCTTGATTTTATTGGTATCTTGAAGCAATAATTCTTTCAACTCACAATAATTTCGATATGAAAATACGAAACTTCTTGAATATCGTATATTTTATTATACTGTTTTCCAACGCTAGTGTCTTCGATATGTTATTTACAAAATTACATATTCAAACGACTACATCTAGAATATATGCTAATCGCAAAGATATTATGCATTATGCAGAAAGTTCAGTTTTTGGAATAGATTAAATATTAAGGAAAACTTTCATTAGACTTAACATAGAAGTATATTCTTTCGACAGATATATTGGTGATGTATAAAAGTAGAAATTCAAATATTTGCAAAAAAAATATGATTATGAGGTTGCTGGAAAACCCAATAAATTCATTCAGCAAATAGTGAAAATAATAGTTTTATAACGTCTGAAATAATGTTACAGCAAAAAAAAAACTAAGGCTTATACGTCATGTAAGCGGATCTCATATATTGTATCTTTGGCCATTGATGCCCAGAATAGTGTATTTGGTTTGTGTAATAAATGGTACTTGTGTTGTGATCCATGTTTATGTCTCAAGAAAAGGTTTAAAGGAAATCTTATTGTCAAAAATAGGAATTAATTGGCGTCCTTTAATCAAGGATCGTCTCCATTGACGTGATTTCACGACAAAATGATGAGGCGAGAAATATCAGTGACAAGTTAACTTAAAAAGAATAATCCAAAATTTTCACATTCTCGTTGTACTCCTGTTCGGCAAGATCTTTTTCGGGGGTTGACAATTGATGCAGGGGTAGCTCGTCTAGTTCCAGAATTTGTTGAAAAAATAATCAAAAGAGGGAGAGTCGAATGAAGTGTCAAGCGTATTGATCAAAACGAAACACTTTTAGAACCAAAGGATTGTGGAACATTGCCTGCGATCATAGTATTTTGTAGTACCGGTCGATGTTTTCCAAATCTCATGAGACCATCAGAGAGTAGATCGTGATATTCATCTGAGCCTAACAGCTAATCAATTTGGGATTACTCGAAGATATTTTGTAATACCGCGCAAGTTGAGTCAAAGAACACATTTTTGAGAACTTTGAAGAGTATTTTGAATTGAGCCATAGTATTTAAGACCAAAGAATTTTGGGTAATTTCAGAAATTTGCAGCCTTCTGTCATGAACTTTAGCATCTATTTAATTTAAAAGGTGCTCTGGAGTTCTGAGAACCATTGTCAAGAATACATTTACAATCAGTGAACGACTTAAATACTTATTTTACCAACTCTGCAATTAAGTTGCCCCCTAATAATGAACTATTAGGTTATCATCACAACAATAAAAAGGGCAATTTTTCTGATAATTTTCACTTTAATTTTATTCTAGATGATGACATTACCAACATAATAATGAGTCTAAATGAAGTCTAAAGCTTTTGGTCATGACAATTTAAATATTGACATTATTAAGTTATGTTGCCCATTTATTGTACCCTATGTTAGACATATAATTAATACTTGTCTAGAATGTAGTTATTTCCCTTCCGCCTGGAAAATCGCAGTAGTAACACCTTTGGCAAACATTAACAAACCTAAAACTTACAGTGACTTGAGATCAATAAACATTTTGCCAGTTTTGTCAAAAATCTTGGAAAAAGTTATGGAAAAACAAATTAGAGCATTTACTAATTACTACAATGTGTTACCTGATAATCAATCAGGATTTAGACCAGGGGACCTATTCTCAGCTGCTGAATGTTGAGATACGCATACGTAATGTTTATAAATGCGAAGGTTCCTATTTTTGAACATTCGCAATTGGTTCGCATGCGTATGTATGATTCGAAATTGCAGCGAGCGGGATATTTTAAGTGAATCACAATCACATATACGAATGCGTATTTGCCATACATAACCTCGCTTTTTTATATGTTTTAAAGTGTATGGTGTATTCATTGACATATTATGTCAATGGGTGTATTACAATTTATTCGTGATTTCGAGTTCGAGTTAGTTTTGTAAGACTTTTCGTCATTGAATAAATGGCTGCACAGTCTGTTCACTTGCTTTTAATCCAAGCATTAGAAGATGCTGAAGAGAGAGCACCCCGAATTTATAAAAGACGGCGAAAAGTCAAGAAAAGTGCTGGTACGGACGGTATACCGCCCTATATTTTGAAAGGTTGTGGAGAATTTTTGAAACTACCCTTAATGCATATTTTTAATATTATCCTTAAACACTCATATTTTCCAATAAAATGGAAATTGTCAACATGCATTCCAATTTATAAATCGGGCAACAAAAATGATATTGAAAATTACAGAGGGGTATCAGTTATGTGCGCTCCCTCCAAATTGTTGGAACAGATTTTGTATTTTCATCTTTACAATCATGTTAAAAACATTATTATAGATCAACAACACGGATTTATGTCAGGTCGTTCAATAAATACGAATCTAAAATTGTTTACAGAATCGGCAAACCAAGCTTTTGAAGAAAGACTACAACTGGACGTTATTTACACAGATTTTCAAAAGGCCTTCGATACTGTGCACCATGACATAATCTTGAAGAAATTGAACTCATTTGGTTTATCAAACGATTTATTATGTTTGTTTAAAAGCTACCTTCAAAATAGGTATTTCGTGGTTAAGCACAATGGTAATGCATCTGGGAAGTTTCACGCGAATTCTGGAGTCCCACAGGGTTCTAACTTGGGACCACTTTTGTTTTTATTATTTATTAATGATATATCCGAATATATACAATTTTCTGATTATTTATTGTTTGCGGACGACTTCAAAATATTAAAAAAAATTAAAACAGTTAGGGATTGCGTCATGATTCAGAGGGATATCAATAGTATATCAGAATGGAGTATCCAAAATAAATTGAATTTCAATATTAATAAATGCGGGAGTATGTCAATTACAAAAAAAGGAACCTATAATATTTAATTATTTGATGGGGGGGGGATTCTCTACAAAGATTTAGTGAAATCAAAGATTTAGGGGTTGCATATAACGAGCAACTATCATTTGTACCACACATTAACCGACTAGTAAAAAAAGCTAATAGCATGCTAGGATTTGTAATAAGGCAAAGTTCTTGCTTTTTAGATATAGAAACTATAAAGATTTTATTTAAAACATTGGTTAGATCAAACTTGGAATATGCTTCTATTGTTTGGGGTGAACAGGCACAAGTGCATATAAATTTAGTAGAAAAGGTACAAAACAAATTTTTGAGGCAATTATATTTTAAGAAGTACCATGTATGGCCAGATTACAGGACAGTAAGGTCATCCAGATTGCGAGAGGAATTTGGACTAATTTCATTAGAGAATAGAAGGAAAATTGCAAACATGATTTTCCTCTATAAGATAATTAATAATGATATAAATTCAAGTTGTCTGTTAAGCATGATACCCTTTAAAGCTCCAGCGAGACCAACCCGCTGTCTATTACTATTTGAAAGAATACGAACCTGTGTACATTCTCCATTAGAAGCCATATTGACATTGGCCAATAATTTAAATACATTTATTGACATTGAGTGGACAGTTCCCATTAATAAGTATCGTAGGGAGGTGTGTGGACATCTTGCTCTTTTCTCCACTTAATTCTTGAATTTTATTTATCAACTAAATTGTAATTAATTCAATGAAATAAATATCAATTGAGAGGTATGAGTTCTGTCGTCTTGGTTCTGGTTTATAGTATTTATATATATCATGCTTTTATACTATTTTAATATTAAGTTTTCTAAATTTTGTTTATTCACTTTAAAATATCCATGTAAAAAGGTTGTAAACCTGTTTGGGTATAAATAAATAAATAAATAAAAAAAAATAATAATCTCAAAATACCTAAAGCAGTTTGCAAGATGCCTTTATATTTATCTTCATTAATATCCACTATTCTTGTATGCTAGAATTAACAAAAATCAGATCTGAGTTCAAATAATTTCCCTTGGAACCCCAGAACACAGAACACAGAGGGTAGAATTGGGCAGAATCCGAAAATTTTAAATATTGTACGTCAGGGGATTTGATAAACATCAGCTGAGCCACGGCATGTGCTAAATTGCTGTATTGCCATGTTTACGCGAGTGTGTTTAGCTAAACGTTCATAAACACTTGCGAACCACGTATGCGAATATGAAAGAATACAATATTCATCACGAATGCGCATGTAGCCATTCGTAAATTGTTAAATGCGAATGCAAATTTGCATATGCTGAGAATAGGTCCCCTGGATTTAGTTGTGCTAGTGCACTTTCACATGTAACCGATGACCTGATACGGACTGCTAGCTGATGATAATAAGATATCAGTTATGATTTTGCTGGATTATACCAAAGCTTTTGATATGATTGATCATAGTATTCTATTAGCTATCTAAAAGTTTATCAATTTTAGTGATGCTGCTTGAGCGCTCTTAGAATCCTATCTAAGCAATAGAAGTCAGACTGTTGAAATCTGTAATGAACAATCTAATTCATTAGAATTAAAATTTGGTGTCCCCCAAGGCAGTATACTAGGACCCTTATTATCCACTATTTATACATCTAATTTCATGTCCTGTCTTCACTACATGAATTATCACTATTACGCAGATGATACTCAGTTGTACTATTCCTTTGATTACGAAGATCTGGAAACCTCTCACAAAATAAATAAAGATCTTAATGATATTTTGAATATATCAGAAAAACACTGCCTGGAAATTAATCCCAGTAAATCAGCTGTTCTATATTTCTGTGGTGAAGAGTATCGTCAAACTATAGTGAATAATATTTCGCTTGAAATCAATGGAACTGATATTCCGGTTAAAAGATACTGCAAAAGTCTAGACCTAATAATTGATTCGAAATTTCGGCTCAGAGAACACATTACAGCAAAATTACAAAGCGCCTACGCCTCATTAAAATTAATTTATCCTCAGAGACATATACTACCGAAACCAAAAAAAATTCATGTGATGCTTTAGTTCTCTCTCATTTAAACTATTGTGACACAGTATATGGCCCATGTCTTGATGCTAAAGATTGTCAACGAATACAAAAGATACAACATTCTTGTATTAGACTGATTTATGGAATAAGAAAATTTCAAAAAAATTCGCACAAATTTAAAGAATTAAAATGGTTAAACATGTTTAATCGTAGAAAATTACATTTAGCAGTTTTTTATCATAAAATATATACCACAAATACGCCGGCTTATTTACATACTAAACTCACTTTCAGAACAGATATCCACAATTTGAATGTGAGGAAGAAAACAATTCTTCGTATTCCACGTTTTTCCAAGTCTATTTTCAAACGTTCGTTTTCATATGGCATAGCGGTCCACATCAATAAAATACATGCTCTAAATCCATCATAAAATCTTCGATGTTCGGCTGCAATACAAAAACTATCTCTTTGATTTGCAGAAATAAATACCCCTTCCTTAATCCCTTCTTCGCCTTACATCATCCTTTCTTTCCTCTTGTTATATCTTTATATATATATATATTATTTGAATTACTCCTCGTTTAAAATTTGTCATTTTCTTGTTGATATGTATTGTTCAATCAGTGTTAGTTTTATATTTTATAAAGTACTTTATATTTACTGGCATTGGTGGAAGAGCAGGAAAGGACTACTCGTCTGAACCTGCACCAATCCACCAATCTAGCCATTTATCCACATTAGTTGGAAACATTCGAAAAATTGTCGCTATTTTGTAATGTTCATCCTACACTATATTGTGTTTCTGTTATATACCTCATGTGGATAATAAATGTATTATTATTATTACATTTTGCTTGAATACGGCTGCTTTTTTTGGAATAAGTTGTAACCATGGCAGATGTTAAAACAACATCATTGTTTTTCCGAGACAAAGTTGACATGCTATATGATGTAGAAGTGTATGACGAGCAACGCGAATTGTCAGACATTTCAATCTATTGAGTACTATTGTGTACAAATTTTAGCGCGAGAACTCAAACGCCTATGTGATGACTATCCTTGATCAGAATTTTCCATGGAATTGCTCGCGTGCGAATTTTGGCGAGATTTACAACATGCGATTGCAATATTTGCGCAATGCGGCTGAGATGTAGCAGAATCACCTGAATTGCTTTGCCGAGCATTAGCCGAAATACTTGCGTCGTTTTGCCGAGAATTTGCCGAACCATACTATTATTATTACAAAATAGTTATTTATGTATTAAGAGCGAAAAGTGAGGAACTATTGTTCGAAAGCAAGGGTTTTTAATGTGATTAAAAAAAGTAATAGTTGTACAAGTTGTAATAATAATGTACAACTAGTGCACAAAGCGTCACTTTGCCGCAAATCTAGCGAGTGGGAAAAGTGATTTGCGTACAAGTTGTCCACAATAATTTTTTAATAACTTTATAATAACTATATTAATGGAAGAAATACAGTCATTTATATAGTTATTTTATTTAAACTTTGAACAGAAATAACTTACAATATGAATATAAATGGGAAAATCAGTTGATTGTATAATTAATTATAAAATTTGAACAATTTTGTATTGAAACCTCAGGTACCTAACAAATTTTCAGTTGCAGTTCGAGCCTTTCCGATAATATCTGGAGAAGTATTTTCAATGTCCGAATTGGACAACTCAAAAGATAAATTATTTTGATCTTGGTTCATAGTTCCTAAATTTGTTTTTATAATTAATCAATCAAAATAAACAATGAAATGAATAGTTTGCTTACTTTTGGTTTAAATTTTAAATTTGTACACAAATAAGAAATTTACTATTAGGTTGGGTTGTCAAAAAAAGTTGACAAGTCATAGATAGCTTTGTTTGACATTTCGTTGCAGAAAAGTGCCATAGCGTGTATTTTTCGCATTATTTTTTCAACGGGTATCAAAATAATCGAGAAAAGCCTTGGTTTGCGTATAAAAATTCGTGTAGGAAAGCGTGTTTTGCATAGTGGTTGTTGGAAAAATACATTTTATTTGCGGAGTAATTCTTAACAAGTGATGTCAACTATTCGAAAAATGATGACAATTTCGTGATATCACCGTTAAATTCAGGTATTTTCAAGTAACTCTACAATATGGGAAAATAAATTATTGTTAATAATAACTTGAGAATCTCTTGTGCGAGGGGGTACATTCGGAAAAAGTTTGAATCCTTCTCCGCATCCTAGAGAGATAGTGCAGATACCTCTCTGCTGTACAATCAAATTCAAAATTCAAATAACAAAGGCTTCTTAGCAAGTTTGTAGTATCGAGATCACTATCCGACCATGTGATTAATTGAGTAAATGCAAATCGAGCGTACTTCCTAGATTTTCTGAGAATATCCATGTCTGCCAATCATTATATTTGAATTTTTAGTCAACGAAAAAGCAAAAAATGAGCTATGGAAAATATAAACACGACAAAGATGAATGTTCTTCGCTTCACAGATACATACACGAGAAAATTCACAAACATTTGCATGAGCAGCTAGTACAAAATTAAAATTTGTGGCTTGAACCGGCCCTGTTGCACTACTAACCACGCAACCTGCTGTCTGGGGACACGACACTGATTCAAATCAATTCAAATTCACTATGTGTGGATAAACCATGGGCACTTAACAGCTTTGTGACAATTTTTACAAAACAAGAAATCAACCCAAGATACATTGATCAATAAAAACCATAATATAAACAGTGTTTGAAATCATTAATCAGACGCAGTGAACAATATGCATTCACTTTTTTCTGTCAATGTCAGATTTTGATAGGAAGCGCACCGATCACGGCTCAAGTTTAATGAACGTCAATTATTCATCGCTAAAATATAATAAAATTGAGCAAATATTCGAAATCCGTTCTTTTTTTAATTTCTTGGGAATTTAAACCACAGTATTTTTAAATTCTTTATTTCAACGTTTCGGTAGCGTTGCAGCTACCGTTGTCAAGAAAAAATAAGTAGAAATTAATTTTTATCCCTAACTGACACAACAGAAAAAATTTGACAACTAGACAATCAAAAATATTTTGAAGTTTAAGACTGCAAAATTTTGTTATCAAATTTTTATTAAGGTCCATTCATAGTAGATCATATCTCTGGCAGAATGTGAAATGAAATATTTCATTTTATAACATTCCAACGATATGATAGTCTACTAGAAATGGAATCCAGTGAAGTGCACGTTCCAGGAACGGTTTTTATTGGGATAGCGCGTTTTTTTCGCTTATATTGGAAATGTTGTTAATAAAACGCGTTTCTTGATAGTTTTTTTGTGTATGAATATTGAATATTGAATATTGAATATGAATATTGAAGATTGTTCTTCATTCTTTGGTTTCGTTTTTGTTAGTATTGATCTCAATGTATCATTCGATTTAAAACTAGTTCTAATATTGAATTGATTACCAATTTTCTTGATTCTTTCTGATAAACCTTTAACATACTGTATTGTCAAGTTTCTAAAAATTATGTTAGCTGAATTATTAATATTATTGTTATGGGGTATTAACAATGAGCCCCTCTCTATATGCTTAATCTCCTTATTTACAAATTCTGCAGGGTAATTATTGTTATTTAAAACATCTTTTAAAAAAGTTTTCTTTGTAAATTGATCATCACTAGAACGAATGATTCTGGCCCTATCGTATAAAGATTTCACTATCCCTTTTTTAACGCTTATAGAATGATTAGAGTCAAAATTCAAATATCTATTAGTGTGTGTTGGTTTGCGGTATACACTTGCTTCATACCCCGTAGATGTTTTATTAATAAGAACATCTAAAAATGGCAAAAAATTGTTATTTTCAATTTCAATTTCAAATTTTATAGATTCCTCTCCTTCATTTATATTTAAAAAAAATCATTAAGAGATATTAAATCATGAGGCCATATTGCGAAGATGTCGTCTACATATCTCCACCAGACAATTGGTTTTAATTTTTGATTATTTACTATTTTGGCTTCAAAATGTTCCATATAAATATTTGATAAAATTGGTGAGAGACAAGAGCCCATGGCAAGACCGAAATTCTGTTCATAAAAATCATTATTGAATTGAAAATATGTTTTTGTTATACATAGTTTTAATAATTCTATTATTGCTGTTACGCTCAATTTGGTTCTTTCTGTAAGGGTCTGATCAATTTCTAATTTTGATTGGACAAGTTCTATTGTTTTTTGTACCGGTACATTCGTGAAGAGACTAACTACATCAAAACTGACCAAATAATGGTTTTTGTTGAAATTCAAATCTAATAGCTTTTCTATAAAATGATTGCTATTTCTGATGTATGAATTTGACTGTCCCGCGAGGGGTTCAATAATTTTCAATATATGATTCGATAGTTTACTGCATGGGGAATTAATGGTGCTACAAATTGGTCTCAATGGTATGTTTTGTTTATGATTCCATTTCTAGTAGACTATCATATCGTTGGAATGTCATAAAATGAAATATTTCATTTCACATTTTGCCAGAGATATGATCCACTATGAATGGACCTCAAAAAAATTTGATAACAAAATGTTGCAGTCTTAAACTTCAAAATATTTTTGATTGTCTAGTTGTCAAATCTTCTCTGTTGTGTCAGTTAGGGATAAAAATTAATGTCTACTTATTTTTTCTTGACAACGGTAGCTGGAACGCTTCCGAAACGTTGAAATAAAGAATTTAAAGATATTGTGGTTTAATTTCCCAAGAAATTAAAAAAAGAATGAATAATATACCACAAGGAACATACAGAAGATATTCGAAGTCCGAACAAGCAGGGTACAAATATAATTTTTATAAAAATGAATCTAAAGTACTACAAACAGAACATTATCCATTCAATACGAATTTATTCCCCAATTCTCCAGTTCTCCAAGCTTCAAAAACTGTGATATTATTTGAGGCAAACTGGGGTGAGTTCATATTTTCAAGTGGTATTTCGTTTCATTGGTGTGCAAATCGGACAATCCAACAGTGTGTAGAGAATAATTTCTATTGATGAGTATTGTTTGAGTTATTATTGAAAACTTCCAATGTGATTAGACGTGGCAAC